>FJOG01000001.1:1275804-1296073 GCA_900073065.1 Phialocephala subalpina
GGTCCTATTAACTTTGAAATTTCGAAGAATCCTCTTCACTTTGATGTTGTGCAGTACTTGCCTGGCTTTTATATAAACTACTTAAAACTTATAAATAAGTTGAAACTCAATTAAATACGCTTATATTTCAAGTTTCAAGCAAATCTATGAATCTATTGTTGCGTTATTAATTAATAAGTAGTCGCGCGCTGCAAATCGCGATCGCAAAAACCTCCCAAGTACGTTTCTGCCTAAGGCACTAAGGCCATTAGACATTGGAACACCAAAATCTTACTCTCTCTCTCTCTGCTCTATAACTACGCAGCTCTTAAGGGGGGGGTTCCAGGGGTCTCCCCCTGGTAAATAAGGTTGTTGAATCGATTGCGATAAGCAGATTTAAGCCGGGGGTCCCAGGGGGTGTCCCCCTGGAGTACTATTGTAATTAATGAGGCTCTGGCCGCACCGGAAGAACCTTATTCCGCGCCGAGCGAGCTGCTCTCTTCTCCTCAAAACTTATTACTTCTATGCTCTCTAGCAACCTCAAATTAAGAGCGATTGATTTGAGACTTGGAATATAAATTGACTAATAAAGTCGAAGACTTTGTAGCCCCCAGCAGGGGCCCCCCTGCGAGGCCTGCGGAGCAACCTGCGCGTCGAAGTGAAGGAAGAAAGGGGCCATCCGTTGGCTCGCTTGTCGAGCCAATGGCGTTCGGAACGAGAGAAGCATAAACCGAATGAGTCTCCCGGTACTCTCTCTGTCCGGGACTTCATGAAGGCATATTGAATCTTTAACAAGTGTAGAGTCGCATTCAGATTCTGTTTCAGGATTCTTTTGTTCTTCGAGGTCTGTGACAGAAGTGTGAGACCAGCCGATGTTCGAGTAACAACCCAAATCACAGTTCACGTCATGTCACGATACCCGCTCCGTTTTGCAAAGCTTTTGTCATTCAATTAAGTCGTGTGCAATTCCATGTGCTCGGGATGTTCTACCTGCTAGTTTCTCAATACCCTTCACTAGAGCTGCGTAATATTCTGAAGCTCTCAAAAATCGCCCAAGATTCGTACCATTTCTTACCATTTCCCTTTCTCAAAGACTATTATACCTGCCATGTGGCTCGAAATCCATCGTAATCCAAGTATTGGAGAAGCTCATTACCAACGTCCCTATCTAACGAAACTATAGCTAAGGGAACGGGCTTAGCAGTAATGCCATAATTTCTTTCTCACTTCTTCGTTCTCTTGTTTGCCTTCGCCATTATCAGTTGCTGGTCACGTATAGTGGGTCAAACTCTCATTCCATATGAAGTATAATTCAAGGGTAATCTCGCAGACTCTTATATCCTCACTTTCTTCTTTAGCTAGCTCTCTAGACTTAACAATACGATCTTTTACCCACAGTATGATGCCCAGACCTCGTAGCATCTCATAGCCATGCCGTGCGGGAGCTTTTTTCCGAGAAGGAGGACCCTACAGCATCTTCGCAGCTTGGATACCCCCAGGGTACACTGGTCCATCCTTTTCAAGCCAGCCTTGGCGGCAAATTGACCGATGTCTGCCTTGCGTGTATGAGCAATCTCGATGTGCTCCCACATGTAGTTGTAGCTGAAATGACGCCCGCAAGATTCACATTAGTATCAGTTCTCTGTCTCCCTAGCCAGGCACTTCTCGCATATGCTCGCCACTGTGCTTTGGATCGATCATGTCGCAACATTGCGGACAAGCAACCAAGAGGTCCTCGTCGTCTCCATAGACGCGTTTGAAGTGCTTTTGAAGGTTTGCGTTTCGCTTGAATGGCTTCGGGTCCTCACAAAGCTCGCAGATGTACTCCGTACAGCTCACCATCTTCTCGGTGGCAAGCGAGCTCGGCTTGGTTTCGTCCTTACTTTTCCTTTTCTCTCACACTCACCATATACTTTGACGGGCTCTCGTGTCAAGCTTGTCTTGTGCATGTAAGTGGCCTTCGAGCTGATTATTTGACCTTTCCTCCAGAGGATACTTGCCGAATTCCGTTGCGGTTCTTTCTCGAGTTGGTATCCAAGTACTCTCATGAGAAGTTCAGCATCACTTAGATATCGAGCCTCCAACGGAAGTTCCACGAGACGTTGGAGCATTGATACCACAAATCAACTGCTTCGAATTTCTGGATTTCAGAGCTGCAGTTTCCAGTATAATTCTGAATGACGAAAGACCAAGGATATCCAGGGACTTCAGTCCTTCAGCCACTGATGCCGGCCGGTTTCCTGAACCTCTGAGTATGAGACATGCCAGTTCACATTCCACCTCGGATCTTGGGACATTAGTTGGCAGAACTGATTGCAGCGTTCAAGATATTCTGCTTGATCTTTGTCGGTCCACTTCCCATCTTGACTGCTTTGGCGGTAAATGACGATTATTCAACCCAGCTCATCATCGAAATCGGTCTTAGGAGAGTGAGGCGCCGATGTAGATTCATATCCAGTGATTTTGGTCTTCGTGAGAATTTGTCCAAAGGCCAGGCCCTTCCTGTTTTCTACAAGGTCGGAATTGTCTTGGGAGGTCTTTTCATTGGCTGTGTGATCACATGAGGCATGTGAGTGAGGAACTGGTGGTGACTTCGGCACAGCATGGAGCTCTGATGCAGATTGTTAGCATTATTTTCGCCTAAAGTCGGTACACATACTGCTTTTCTCTTCGCAGGCAAGGCAAGTGTCCCTGGAAGGGTCGTTGGGGTAGGAACAATCTTCGCAGAACCACGTATCACCTCCTTGCGAACCTGAACCTTCGGTCTCGGCGTACACACTGGAGTGATGATGGCCAAGAAGCTTTGGGGTCGGATGATCGAGTTCTAGGTCAGAGTATTAGCAATACCCTAGATCTAGTACAAGAGTGCATTTACTGTTTCTCTCTTCGCAGGCAAGGTAAGTCTCCCTTGAATGGTGGTTGGCATAAGAACAATCCTCACAGAACCAAGGATCATCTTCTGGATCCTCATGCTTGGCGTAGACGCGTACCGGCATGTCTGCTATAGAGACCGATCAGAATGGAAGTTCATTGAGGGGTATAGGAAGCCACTAACCTGTCGAATCCAGATCTGGGGCTGATGATTCCCTAGTATAACGACCTCTCGGTGCCTGAGCTGGGTGAAGGAAGTGCTTTCGTGGACAGATTCCGTCAGGGCGAGTCGAAGCCTATTTTGTCTAATTCAAGCAGGGACGAGCTGGGTCTAGGATGTAGCTCCAAGGGACCACAGAGTCACGGTTAGCTGAAGCTCTAGGTTGTCAACTAGAGCTATAAAAGGTAGAAGAAGAGAGTTGGAGAAGAGCGAAAATTGCGAAAGAAGGAGGTAATGCCCTCTGCAAGGCAATCACGGTGCAGTTCTTCCATTCTTGGTATTTGCGTTGGTGGTGCTTGGGCAGGTTGCAGAAGTAGAAGGTACCATGTCTAGGAACCCACATGGAAGCCACGAGCGATTTTTGGCGGGCTGGAATCATTAATTGACGGCCACATAGAAAAGGGGTCATCTTACCAGAAGGCTTAGTAAAAGTCGTGATTTTCTCTCTTCATGCATTTCTTGTATTGAAATTGGAGTGCGAGGCAGCGAAATGTGAGGGGAATCGAGAGCGGACGAGGCGTAATTGAGTAGAGGGTTAAAGGGGTATGATGTAGTCACACGGAGTGAACGCGCAGGCAGCGGGGGAGACCAAATGGTAGTGAAATAGCCGTGCGGGTTGCATTCGTGGACAATGGGAGGATAGAGGGAAACGAAACCGCGAGCAATGGAGCAGAGGTGATGAAATAGCCACACGGATCGAATGTATATGCTTGCCAGAATTCGGAGGGGAACAAGAGCGGACCACAAATTGATACCGTAGGCAGAGGAGGTGAAGTGGTGATATAGCCATACGGATTCGAGTGTGTGGGCGTTGAGAGGGTCGAGAAGAAGGGCCAGCAAGAGATCGTCCGTTGGCGATTAAGAGGGGCTTCATTGGCAGGCAGAAGTCGTAGGATCTTGCGAGGTGTAAGGAGGTTCTGTTGAACCAAGGGACTTTCCTATTGAGAGAGCTTCCAGAAAGCCATGGAAACGGTACTTGTTGGTAGAAAGAGGGGTTAGCGCAACGGCCATCCCAGGTGACTTGCTGCAAAGTTCGCATCGTGAGAACGATCAGCTCGTCGTAGGTCCGCACTGGCGATCGAGGCGGCTACATGTCGATCTGTGGGAGATTGTCGATTTGGGTGATGAGGTTCCAGGACTTGGGCATCCCCATCGGCTCGCGCCTTTGATCACCGCGTTGACTAGGAGTTTTTGTTTCTACGAAAGTCGAGACTCTCGCTCGTACCATCCCATCTTGGCCTTCAGGTACTAACCGGAGAGGTACGAGGAAGTATCTTCCTCACACCTCTCCGTCCGCATTGGCGATCGAGGGGGAGGACTTGTCGATCTGTGGGAAGTTGTGGAGGAAAAGGGGAGGGCGTGAAGAAGAGATCTGAACGCGTCGAAATCTGCTTATCTTCCAAGTGCCCCACATTTCAGGCTAGTACTGTAAAGCGGTTTAGCGAGAACCACTAGAACGAATCACTACTCAGGTGCGTTTCAGCCTCCAGGAATTGACAAAATATTGCATTTCAACAAGCAGTACGAGAAGACAATATCAAGAAGCAATTAACTCATGGAACACAGCGGCTTGTAACACTCGTTGCACGGTACGAAGAATCCTCAGCCGCCCCATAAGTTCAGACTGATAAAGGGGACTGGATCTAAGGGTCTTAAGCTTTTAGGAGCATACTTCCATGAATATGTCCTTGATCCAGCCACCACGTTGTTCCAGCAGATTTTCTGTGTAAGTAATAGCAACTTTGCGGCCAACAAACCCCAACGTACTTGCCGCTGATATAGATAGAATCAATTAGTCCATCGGTGTAGCAAGTGCAGCTTCTCGAAGATCCAGAGTATTGATGCTTCGTCGTCAACCTTAGAGTGTATTGAAGCCGTGCGAAGTCAGCCACATTTGAGCTAACACCCCTGCCTCGGCCCCATGTACCATGTCCGTGGCAGTAGAGAGTCATAAGTGGTGGGAGGCACTTAAGATGTTGTGGCATACAGGTAGTACCAGAGCCAGTCGTTGGCAGAGAAACCGATCAGACGTGCATACCATCACCATCCTCGTGGTGCGCCGGTGTTCGAGCAAGGCGCGACACTGAAGTACCAAAAACCCGAGGACATTCATCAAGACCAAGTTTTCGAGGCAGCAAGCTAAGGGAATCGATCGAATGAGACCCTCAAATATAAGATGCTACTCGAAGATCGTTTTTATGCTCAGTTCCAAAGTCCCACCAATCTCAGGAACGATGCAGGGTGTTTTGGTCGCTTTTGCGCACACCGGGAGCAAGTCTACCACCAGTTAGCGTAGAGATGAGCCGTCTTTTTTTGATGAGGTTGTCACCGTTGTTCTACGGTAGAAGTCCCAAGAATAGGAGGCCTTTTGATGTGGTTCAGATCCAAGCATAGATAGTTGCCGCAAGACCTGTTCTTAATGCCATTCTTGATGCCAATGACTCCTTGCCTTGTGAATTTGATGCAACTCCTCTAGCAATCGAAGGGCACTTCATATTTCCGTGTATTTTGAAATTAGGCTCAATGACATTAGATTGAATGAGTCTACTGGAGCTTGTACTTCACGATGATCATATTCAAGTCCATCTTTGCTGGACTTGTCCTTCAGATATAATATATTCTAAAAGTACCTACCAGGAAGGCGTCTGCACTACTGTAGCATCGAGTCCTCGTCCCTTCGACAAAACTTTCACTGGACTGGAGCAGTGATCACGCAAATGAAGTCCCACAAACTCTAGGAGATTCCGGAGCCTTTCAAGCTTCCGACGTTGACTAGGCTTCTATGGGAATGACGAGCTTGGTGGATTGATTACCATCGGGAGAATCAGCAGCGCCTACAGTGAGGACGACGTCGACAATCTCAAGGAGAGAGCAGAAAAATTTCGCGACCTGTACCTCCAAATTCACACAGAGGATCATGGCTGTCATCTAGAAGGTGACGCCATCCCCCGCGATCACTTCCAACTTCTCGCTTTCCCTAGCAACACCAACTTGATGCGTTCCAATGCTGGGGAGCTCGTTGCGCTAAGAAATGTCCTGGAGAAAGCACTGAGAGAGGCGGATATGAGAAAGATCGTGATGGTGATCTCTCAATGGGATGGATTGACGTCTAATATGGAGGTGAGTTTCGCGGCCTTCACTCCTCATAATGTCATTTTCGCAGATCATTTTCGCAGATCATTTTCGCAAAAAGGTAATACTAACACATACTTAAAGCCTCACGGATTTCTTAGCGCATTACGCTCAACTCAATCTCTATCTCTTCGTTTACTATGGAGAAGGCAATTACGAAGAGTTCGCCTGCCGTTCACTTTTTGAGGAGATACTTGACGTTAAAGACTATGTAAAGTCTCGAAATGCAGCCTTGGTTGCAGCTAGGAATGCAGTCCTCAGCATGGGCGCAGGTGGATTCAACAAGGAGCTGTATGTATACGATCGTTTCATAAGATTAAACCTGACTAATGTTTTGCTTCACAGAATTGGCGAGGCAACAAGAGCAAATATCGACCTCGGCATGGCAAAGAAGCGCAATCATACTCGCATTTTCGACGGTCGACACGCTGAAGCTATTCTGAAGAGAGTCATCGACGATATCGAAAATGTGTTTCGCGGCCGTCGGAAGAAAGTCATCTTCTTGCCACTCGCCAAGGAGCAAGATGGCTGCCCACTGGCAAACCACGACCACATCCTACCAAGCGTAGCCGCAGTCATCACACATGTGATGGATGAGATGACCAAGGCTCGAGCCAAGACCTGCCTCTTCTGCGATAAAAAATTCCAAGCCGAGGCGAACTTGAAGAACCACAAGGCTAACTGCAACAATCCGAACATCAAGCTCCACACTTGTCATAAATGCACTCCACCACGACCGTTCAAGTCTAAGGGAAGCCTTGATAGACACGATGACAGGTTGCATGAAAATCCAGGGAAGGTCGAAGTGGAATGTCCCGATTGTCACAAGATGCTGGCGAAGGAAACGCTCACAGTCCATCGACGCGAGAATTGCAAGTACAGAAAGGAGGACTTAACGTACAAATGTCCAACTTGTAACCTCGAACTCTCGTACAAGGAGATTGGCAAGCACATGGAGACTGCGCACAAGAGAGCCGGTGAGGTTAGAGGATTTGCGGAGCAGGCAGGAATGGTTGACGAAGGAAGGGGAGATGCTCCAATCTTTGCTAAGAAGATTGAAGCTGTACGGATATGGATATCAAGATGGGCGAGGGTGGTAGAGATATGGATATTGAGATGGGTGAAGGGGATGGCGGTGCATAAATTCCCGGCCCTCCATCTGCCGTTACGAGCATTGACACTTTGCATCATTGAGGAATTTCGGGAAGATGGCATTCAGGTTTGCTAGGCATCTGGAAGAAAGGGAGCCATAGGATGAGAATGAGCTTCTCTGTGCTTTAGTATCCACGATAATGCTTTGAGCATACCCGACATAATTGAAGACACTCGTTTCTACGAAGTAACCAAAACTTAATGTCCACTCCGTTCCAGATTTGCAAACTCTACAAGAATCATCTTTTAATCTACTCTTCTCCCGCGCCTAAGACTTTCAAGAACTCTAATCCAAAAGAAAGGGATGTCTTACCGTGCAAGATAGCAAAGATTAACAGGTATCGAATACCTTTAAGTCGAGTGTAGTGAGGCCGAGGGGTGAAAAGCTTCCCCCACAAGGAGGGGGTGGCTGTGCGCGGCAAAAATATATTGGTAGTGCTGGAGGCTTGGGACCATATGCGTATAAAGTAAATCCAAACCGATGGCGTTTCTGCTACCTAATCCTCGCCGGTTCTTGAAGATACTAGATGCGAGAGAAGAAATCTTAGATACTGAGATACTCCGTACTTAACATTGCTTTAGGTCCAACTGGCAGAACAGTATACCATCTCCTGCCAAGTCGCCAACCTGTTAAGTTTATTCGAGAAGGCAGCACTTCCTCTAATCTGGAAACTCCTCGCATATCTCTGTTTCTCCGAATCCTCCTCTCCCAGCCTCAGTATGCTCCTCGATTTTTCATTCGCAACAGGCACAATAGGCATTCAGCTTATTCATCTCTGAGCAAATGTTCCATGCTGAAATCTATAAAACATCCTAACATTGGCGTGGTTCAGATTCAAACACCTGACACAGTTGCTCCATGACCCGTTCTTGACAGCGCTTTCAATGTCCCAGCCTGGCCTGGAGAATCGAGAAGGCTGGGCTGCCCGAAGATAGTTCCTTCGGATTGATGTTGCTGTTCAAGCCAATGGAAGTCCTTCCCTAGGGGCAGTGCTCTGCGATGTCCCAGGCAAGGCTAGGAGATTGGAAACGCTGGTTCTTGATATGATTCCTGGCTTTTGAGGATCTGCTATGCGTCCTCAAGTAACAGCACTTCGATGTCTACATACATTTTGGGATTGATTCGCAAAACATCAAAATATAATTGAACGTGTCTGTGAGAGCTAGTACTTCATGTTCAACTTTTGCTTGACTTTCCTTCCAGATACGATACCTGTCCCGAAATGTAGTTCACCCTGCTCGCAACCTCGAGCGTTTCTTGCATTAATCCCTCATCGTCCTACTTTCATCGAGATTACCTGCCATGAAGTCACTTGCATCAGTGTGGGATCCAGCCTTCAGAGAAAATTATAATAGACATTAAAGCGTCGATACCATAGACCAAGTCCCTGGTATGCTAGGACATTCCAGAACTTTTCAAACACTCGACGTTGACTTCCATGAAGATAACGAGCTTGGACGATGATAGCCATGTCAAGAATCAGGCGACGGCTACGATTATGCCGAAGTCGACAATCTCAAGGAAAGAGTAGTGAGCTTTTAGGGTCGTTAATCTCCAAAGGATGCTAGAACATTAAGAACATCCAGCCAAGCCTTTCACGCAGCATCATTCTCAATCGCTTCCACTGAAAGCAATCCTCCATGATCCAGCTCACATCGGACATTTGCTACTCTATCTTCGAGAATTTGCTACACGTCGATACCAAAGTGCCTTTTCAAAATGTCCAAGGAATTTCTGGACATCGGTGATGGTAAACCTTTCAAAACAACCATTCATCAACGGGAGAGCTGCAAGTGCAGAAAGGAGGACTCGGAACATCCCAAACAGCATTTATAACGATCAAATTCCATAAAGCAAGCAAAGCTCAATGTCCCACTTCAGTCCAGACTTTCATACCCCACAAAAGTCATCATCTAGCCTCCTCCCTCTCGCACCTCCAAGGCACTCAGGAATTCCAATCGGAATTCTCAACAAGAAAGGTATATCTTGACGTGCAAGAACTTAAAATCGACGGCATTTCTCCTTTCCAATCCTCACGCGTTCTTGAAATCCCCGACTGCGGGATGAAGAAAGCTTTGATATAGCGATGGACTCTGAGTCCTAGACAACTTTGTAGAGCAGCTGTCGCTCTCGAGTAGGGTCCCGAACTAGTCAGAAAGTCAAGAAGGAAACACTTGCTCAAATCAGGAAAGTACTCACATGTCCCTCCTTCCTATTTAGCCCTCTGTTTTTATATTAGTAACCTCGAAACCCAATTCCACACTCGTCACCACTTTCCTCTCTCCAGCAGTACCTCCGTCTGTCGTTCCATCAAACTTTCTCTAGCTCAACCAATTCGGCCCTAATCACGCACCAAAACCCAACCCGAGGATTTTCAAAGTAAAAACTAGAGGTTTCTCGCCGAGGCCGTCCAGACCTCCAACACTAACGTAGATCATCCGCCGTCACTGAACGACGTGTTTCGTGTTGCGAAGGTATCCCTTCCCCTCCCATCACAACCCCCATCCCTTGCCTTTCCGTACAATTCCATAAAAGTCGAGCGCTACCGTCGCTGCCGTCCTCGGAGAATTGATTTTTGAGTTCGAAGCTTGCGATTAGTTTTCACATGTCTGGGGTTGTACGAGTATCAAAGGAAGCTCGGCTCCTAGGCAAGAAGGAACGATGGGAGGTGTCGAAAACGCCTCGGACGTAGAGCGTTCCATAGTTTTGGGTGTGTTGAGGACCCCGCAACTGTAAGGATTGTTGAAAGGCGGGGTATGTAGAAACCAGCTAGACGGAAAGAGAGAGATACAGGTATGGGCAGGAAACAGAAACAGAAACGGAGAAGAGTGTCTGTGGGTAGAATATGTAAAACCGGTGTACCGCAGGGCATTGCATGCGATGCGTGCGTCATGCATTCTTGACAGATTCTCGGATAGCGGATAGAGTAAAACGTTGAGAGAAGTGACATTTGACTTAGAGTTTATTATTGAAACAGATAATCCGAATAGGAGATAATGTCAGTGTGACATCTGAAGATGCAGAGGCGTGGCGGAAGCGAGGAAACAAGTCAGTGTCCGTGGTTCGCATCAATGTCTGTGGAAGAGAGGTGTGGTCGCACCGCATCGCAATGCAGGAACTGGAAAACCTTTGGAGAATGCCATGCTTCCTTGACACATACCTCGGAGACATTCGCATTTGAGGACAAGAGGCTTGTTTGTTTAAAGTTTTTAATTCAAGCTCAGATTAAGCTTCTCGAAGTCTATGGTACACACAGCACTTTCCGTGCTTTCCACCCTTCTCGAATATCCCTTGGGCTCTGTTTTGCAGCCCTCCTGCATCCGGCGCCTTTCCGTTCCTTTTCCTCGTCCTTGAGCCATGTCTTTCCCTCCTCGGCCTATCCCGGCCTTATTGTCATATAGTATCCGATTCTTTCGTTTCCATGTTCGACCCCTGCCCCATTGTACATTTCCTATTCTCATTACACCTGTCCCTGTCCCGAACCAGCCATGACACCAGGCGCCAGCCATATACACCATAAATATCATTTGAAATGAAAAATATAAACAGAAGAAAACGCTGAATCGCGAGCAAAAGAAGATCAAAATCAGATAAACCACCCAGGTATCGGCACGTGAGTGCATCATATCTTATTCATAGAAAGGGGATCCATCCCAGGATATATATACGGTCTTGCTTGCGTAGCCTCTGGATCCCAGCCATGACCTTGCGGCGGCTTGGGATTCGAAAATGAGCGCGCTGGTGATTTGTAGCGGGCTTCTCGTCCAAAGTAGTCGGGTGTTTCTCGTCCGCTTTTTGCGACGGGAGGTGATAAAGGTGTGATGGGTTGAGAGGTGAGGGGTTCGGGGGTCTTGCCGCTTTCTCGGTCGCGGCTGAGCATTTCGTAGGAGCTGGGGTCTTTGTAGGCGCGGACATCGGCGCTGATGAATTCGTTGTTGGGTCGAACTTTGCCCATGATCATCTCATACCAGCCTGTGAACATGGAGAATCGGCCGAGGAGTAGGATGCACCACACGCCATTCAACTGGAGGGGGTTAGCTAGGTTTGATTTTAGACATTGTTGAAAACCTTACCGATAGTAGAATGAGCACCGACATAACGGTAGCTTCATTGACCACAAGCGAATTGGCGAAACTCAGGCATGCGTTCTTGTCTCCTCCTGTCTTGACCAAGCATGCCAACCAATCCTCCGACTTCGTAGGGCTCTTAAGAATGCTCGTCTCCAGGTCATCCATGAAGACAAAGACAACGGCGAAGAATACGACATCTGCTACAATGAGTAATACAATGGCGATTCCTCTCCATTGAAGCTCGAGGACACGTCTGACTCGTCGATAGGCTTGTCGAGGTGAAATGGTGCCACGCAGGGAGTTGTTGTATGATCGCATGCCAGAACTGTTTGTCGTAGTTGAATCGTCCTGAAGCGAAGCAAGGTAAACCTTGATACAATATCCGAAGGTTGAAAACTGAACGATGACTGTGATGCCAGCGAAAACCAACAGTGGAATCCATAAATCGGCCAAACTGTTCTTGTGGTTGATGTGACAAGTATCTCCGAACCGGAAAGATACCCCGCTGAACACCATGGCAACGGTCAATCCAATCGCAGGTATACCCCAGCCAGCAGCCAATGCTCCCCACATGAAGCTCTTGCCAATAACCACCTGCCAACAGATCTGAAGGTGTAATGCGAGACTTCTCATGAAAACCCACATAACTCCACACCATCCTCCGGCAATTAAGAAAGCTCCTGATAGTGCACAAACAACATTGGAATTTTGGTCGTTCGGGGTGATCGAGTTATGACACTGGCTTGGTTTCGCACCGAGGGGAATGATAAATCCGAGCTGTCGAGGTCAGTTTCATAAACGGTAAAAACAAAACATAGGATCAACGTACCTGCATCAATGTCACTCCAATCGCTAAGCAGACGCTGAGGTAATGGCGATGCGTCTTCTCAATTGGAAGAACTGCAAAAGATACAATCAAAAATACTGAACAGGCCATACTAGCCACATTGATCCAGCTGGCTGAGTCTGTTATTGTGTTGAAGTTGTCTGGATATACCCAGTCTGTCTGTGGGCATGGCAGGCAGCAACTTGGTCCCAAGATATCAGAGCAAAGCCTTCCTTGCGTGACTGCGTGAATGTCAGTCTGAGCAGATCTGATAAGACAAAATATTGGACTTACAGCCGCCAGTTGTAGGGAAAAGATCCTCTTGGAAGAATGGAGTTGGGCATAAGCCCTGCCCCGCGAGTCTTGTAGCATTCGACATCTTTCAAGTGTATATTCAACGCTGAGAGTAGCGGATTCGAGGGCAACGACTTGTGTATCTTCCAATCTAATGACGCGCTCTTGACGTGCGCGGGGTCGGATCGGAAGTATATTGTGATTAACTCGAGGATCGGGACCGCTGAGACTTTAAAAGGGGAGATCCGGGCAAACTGTATTGACGCTCTGAGGTGCGTGGGCCCGTCGTACTAGAAAATAGTTTTCATAAAGCCATTGACAACTGTATAAATATCTCAACGTCTGAACGTCAACTGAAAGAGTGAGAGTCGCCAAAGGAGATTTAGACGTGACGGGGCAGCGTGAGATAATAAATGAGATGCAGAACCAGTCAAAGTATCCAGTACGAAAGGACATGGACATGCATAGATATTTGCTGGGGAAAGCCCACCCAGGGCGAGCACAACGGGAACCCTCGTCTAGTGGCTCACCAGGGGAAGAAGACATGCATGGAAAGGACGCGAAAGGAAACCAGGGACTCTCATGCTCTGCCCATGGTAAGCATGGCAAGGTTAGTCGAGGCGTGGGCGGGACCGATCATTGGGAGCGCACGAAGGTGCGATATCCACTTGGAGTCGGATGAGAGGCAGATGGAGCAAGCTGGGAGGGAGTGGGAGGGCAGCTAGTGTGTTGTCGGTTAGCGAGAGAGAATAAACGGTGTTAGGTTCTTGGTGTCCATGCATCCCCCATTCCGCTGGGTCCAGGGCAGCGCAACAGGCCAGACGACGAGCGAATTCCTGTCGATCGCATGGAGGTACCCCGTACTTGGTGGGACAATGGCCCAAACAGGCGCTGACAGGTGGAGCCAATCTAAGCTGCTTGGGGGCAATTCAATCGGCTGAGTGGACGAAGTAGAACCACCAGCGACGTCTCTCCAGCGGTCTCCTCCACGGAACGAACGAGCCACGGCTGCACAAAAACAGCAAGAGTTATCCTGGCTCGGGCCACAGCGGCCAGTATGTACGGAGTAGCCTGGGCTCTGCGCGGTGAGTGGGCTGTTGGGTGTTGGGCTGGGCTGGTGCGAAAGACTGCTGCTGACTGACTGACTGACCGACGACGAAGGCCTATTCGCCACCCGCCTTCTCACGCCTCTCTCAATGCAAACTATCGGCGGTGGTCACGCCCCTCTGAAAGTTTGCATTGGGTGAATTTGGCTGAGTGGCCTGGAGGCCGCAAGAGCTGAAGCAAACCCAGTGATATCAGTCAGTGAGTGTTCTGTGAAAACTGAGTCGCGTGCCTGCACAGCTCCCGGTTCCTCGAGCTAGATACTGCGCTATGTCCCATCAGGCCTACGGTTCTCGTTTCCCCTGAGCTATTGGTCGCACCACAGCCTTTGCTCTCCCAGGAGAAGGAGACAGAGAGAGAGAGAAAAGACCCACTCCGTCGCCCTGATCCGGCCTGGAAATATCTGGACCTGAACGAGAGTCGTCACGGGTCGAGTCACGACCTGAAAGTCCAGGACAGGCAGCTGGAGCCCCATTACCAGCCACTCCAGCCACTCCAGCCACGTTTCCGCTTGGCCCGATGGCAGTGCTGCATCTTCAAGTCGAAGCTCAAGCCTCAAGAAAGAAGAGTCACCGATTCTAGGCTTCCTAAATTTCGGTTGGGCCCATTTTGCTTTCTACTTCTGCACGAATTTTGCGGTACGGAGCGCCCTCCTAGTCGACGCCTCAAGGTTACAGTTCAGTTTATTCGCGATCCACCATAGCTTCGCTGCATGGAAGCTGCAGTCCAAAAACGGGAAGGCTCTGATTCTCTTCCGGTGAGACAGAAACAGATTCACCGTCTGTTCGCTACCAATGTTTCCGCGAACATGGCATCGCCAAATGCCGGTTGGAGTCGATGCCGCACGACTGGCTATCACCACTGTCTTCGTAAATGCGATGCGAGTCTGGACAGGCACGGAAGTACCGACATTGTTGGGTGATTAATTTTCTCGCATCGAATGAGGTTGTGTCGTTAAGCGCACACAGCCCTCACTCGACACAAAGAACGAGATCAGGTGAGATGCGACGTTTCATTGGCCTGTGGCCGACCTCTCAGATGGCGAACAGCCTCGCTGTTATCAAGAGGCACAACAATGAGGGGCAAGGCTGGCCTGGCCTATCCTAGCAGCTATCTTCTCGACATTCTTTTTGTTATGCTTCATGGATACCGCGGTTTCAACTCTCGGAAATTGGTATTTTTACTCTTCTGTGCATCAAGCTCACAATCTTTGGACGAACAACACAATCCAACGGTGACCCCGTCGGCTGTGATACCAGGTCAACCTCATAAACGCGGGCATATGTGGTCGTTCTGTCTCGCAACAACACAGTTTTGAGGCTTCTCCGACGATCATAATACAACAATTGATCAGCAGATGGCGTCGGTGGCGGCCATACAGCCTTTTCTCATGCGGCACCGTCCATATGCGATTCGTGATTTCTCGATTGTCATTGGATTGGAGAAGCCTATCACGCGCAAGAACGATGTCTGAAGGTGATGAGCGTCTGTATGGACTCAACAGCATTGATCACGGCGGCAAACTTCCTCGCGGGAGATCACAGTCATGCTCTAGATTTGACCCAACAATCTTCACTCCAGGCCAAGAAGAGGTCTTCAAAACAGGGCTGGAACACTTCAATTTCGTCAAGACTCCAGAATTGATTTCAATATTATTGGGATTACGAGGTTATGACTTGCGTCTCTGTCTCGCGAATCTAGCCAGGCCAAAAGATCTTCATTGTACCACGTGCGATCGATTCGTTATGGCGATCTGTGAAGTTGCATTGAGAAGATCCTGAGCTGGAATTAATTCGTCGTCCTAGAGTCCAGTGAGGCTTGGATGCAGGAGTTGGAGCACCCATATCAGTCAATGTTATTAATACAAGGTTGGAGGAGGACCTACAAGTCCACCCGGTCATGACGCATCGGTATCTAGGTTCAACGTCGTCCTCGATTCTAAACACGACGCTTCATACGGCAATTGGCGATGCGATGATATCTCGAAACCTCCACAGTATATCAGCATTGATTCAAACATTACTTCACCGGCACTGGAAGGTTCCGAGAGGTTCAGACCGCCAATTGACATCCGTAAAGTTCATCATGAAGACGAAAAACTCTTCCGAATAGGAAAGTGAGACACTTGATAGACTCCGCACTAACGAGCGGGGTTCTAATGCTTCACGCTTGACATCCGACGTCAAGTTTGATCGTCTTCACAATGGCACCTCGTTGCTTCTTGGGGTTCTTGTCAACCTCATGCCCACAATTTATCACACCTTTCCATTCCTCTGGTAGCAATGCCATTGTGGCCTCATATTCGATTCGAAAAGATCACCTAGGTCCCAAACACCAATACCGACGGGGCAGATCACACGTTGAAAGTTACTAAATCTGCAACACCCTGGAAATGTCTTAACACTGATCTCTGAACAACTCCCCGAGCACGGTCGATTCTACGCACGCATTGACAAAAACAACCCCGACCCTCAACCCCTAGCCATATGGAATGACGACGCCTATCCGCGATTCAAGACGGACTTCACTCCCTGAATAGGACATTGCGTGGTCCAATTCGTCAAAATATATCCACAACTCGCTCAGACAACGAATGATTTTTTTCATCCAGCAGCCTTCTTTCCGGGCGACGAATGTTTGCTTCAAGTCTTCGACGGTTCAACTATACACAACATAATCCTTTCAACGACGGACCACGACAAGGAATTACGATATCATTGGCCTCGAGTGCAACGTGGAAGCCACGATATCGATATGCTATCACCCGTATCTAATTCCAGCTGTCAGCATCCGTCTGACATCAATGCCGTCCTGCAAAGCCGATGTCAATAACTCCAGGCGTCCATGCTTCCAAGCCCCCTTTTGGAGAAGTTGAGGACTTGTCCCGCATCACCCCTTTTGGGTACCGCGTCTGCAATCTCAATTCATCACGGATTTCTTCAATTTTTCTATCTGCAAGGCTGAAGGATAAATTTCAATTGATTACGGGACCGTAAGCTGACCCGTGCCGTTTAGAAAGTCGGCTACGGTTGGTCAATTGGATCTCCGGGTCCCAGCAAGGACACCTGCATGTCCTTTTCTGGGCGTACAAGGGCCATTTTCAGGGCTTCTACGGTCGCGGTTGAAGATCGCTGCACCTCGAAGCGGTTAAATCTGCCGACATGGTTTGTGCAATTTTTCTTCACTGCTGCGCCGCATGATTCGCATCTTTGAGAGCACGTTTTCGGTTCTGTTGATGGATTGTCCTGTCCAGCATGATTCCAGAGTACAGGTACAGCCGTCAGCTCGATGCGATGTAACATGCCTCAATGTGCCGACAGCGAGGTATTCCTTCAGGCCATTCACTCAAATGATGGCTTTATCTGCGGCAGTATCCTGCATATCCGCGTCGTCGTCCCACGGTACAGTGACCGGAGGTGTGGCCGGCAATGGCGACACCACCGAGCCGTTTGTGCTGGGAATCTTCTTTGCTGCCGGGTAATGCTTCAAGTCGATGCACCGCACCCAAAAGATCATTCGTTCTGGAACGCCACGTTTTGCCCTTGCCATCTCTGTTCCAAGTTTGTGAGTTCAGAACGGCATGATATCTTCCAGAAGGGGTCCAGAAATAGTCAACCCAATTCTTGGGGTTCTGGTTGTTATATCGAAGTGTCACACAAAACCTTATCTACAAAAAGAAAAGTTGTTCTTCAGTGAAATTTGTCTCTTCCCTAGGTAGCGTTTCAGCTTTCGATAAATATCTGCAGCCCAGCTTCTCCAATCTCAACGGGCAGAAATTCTCCTTGATTGGGAATTTTCAACCACACACAATCCACCATTCCGTTCCTGCATAAATCACTTTTATGCCTCAATCTCAATACGGAAATAGCAGACGTCACATACGAGATACGAAGCTTCCAATGTCCACACATCACAAGAGACCGAGGTGATGGCTTCTATTCCATCTCAACTCTCCACACTTGACTCGATGTCCCCATCTCGAGGCCATCTCCCCGCCATCTTGACGGCTTCTTTTCCCCAGATCCAAGATGTCAAATTCCGCAAAAGTCAAATTTGTCAATGGCGTGAACGGCCCTAAGTATGGCCAGACTTCTGGAGCGGATCCCCGTCCCGACTCTCCCCGCATTCGTTCTGTCATCACCAATGCCTCGCTTGCTTCATAACTGATTATTCCCCATCTTATTTCCTTCCATCAAGCATCTTTATTTGCAGAACGAACAGCCTTAAAGCCCCTGGGGGACAGAAATGGGATGACTGGTGCAAGAGAGTCCGAGAATAGACCGACTGCTGGGGAGTGGTGGTGCCGAAGAACCGGGTTCGCACGTGCCAATCTCCGCTGTTGATATTTCTGAAGTCTTGGAGGCGAACTTGGAGTCAGCAATTACTATGAGCTGTAGGAAGACGTGTTAGTAGGTGCTTCAGAATCTGTGATGTGTGTTTGATCCAAGTTATGCGGTGTTTGAATGCGGGTATGCGAGTGAGATGTGACGATTCTTGTGGTGCAAACGTGGGATGAGCAAAGCGTGGGATGGAAAGGGAACTCGTGGGGATCGCGACACATTTCATGTGGAAGGGAGCAAGGACAAGGCAGTCAAATGGCCACTCAACGTTGCATTTTGTGCATTATGATCTGCTTCTTACAGATGTCCCTTTGGGGTCAGAACATTGTCTATCTTTCCCCAAGTGAGGGCTGGGTCAATGCTCCTTCCCAGCCCAGGAGGGAAAGAAGGAAATTCTATTCTCCGTCACCGGTACCACTTTCCCATGCGCTTCATTTCCCATCTCCACCTTCCTCAAACATGCAGATTCGCAGCTCAAGCGCATTGCTTTCTTCTTTCACCCAGCGCTGCGTCCATTAGTTTTTAATTTCTTTCTGGTATGATCCTCCTCCTCGGTATCGGTGTCTGTGTGTCCAGGACGTGCATCTCTTATTCTTATCCAGGCTCTCGGTGCTGCGGTTACGGCGCACAGTAACATTGAGATCTTCCTCGTACCTACCCTTTCTGGGTATGTCTTCCGTGGCCCAAGATTCTTTTTCTGCATGTCGCCTTTTCTTGAGATGGTTGGGAATGGGAGAGATGGCTGGATAGGGAAGGAATGGAAGGTTTGGAAGGTTGGTGATGTTTCGATGAGGCGGGGTGACCCGCGTGGAGATGAGAAAACGATGGATGGGGAAGGTAGGTGTTTGATGGCGGATGGCGTTTTTGGTGTCATTCCTTCCCGAGTGGCGAGAAAGAGGCTGATTTCGTCGGAAGAGGGAAAAGAGGATGAGGCACGCGACAGTGGCATACTACTCGCCATGTTCTGAAGTTTGTTCGGTTGTCTGACTAGATCCCACAACTTTTGGCAACGAGAATGTCCCAAGCTAGTTGGTCCTGTCATGCACTGGATTATCGCGGGTCCTTCCTAATGCTTAGGAATGTGGGAGCTTTCAATGCAGCTTCTCCATAAGAAACCTGGTCATTCTTTGTGTCAGCTCTAAGGCATCCGGGCAGACTTTCCAACATGGTGAGTGCTGTTTTGACAGCGGTTGTTGTTGACTTCGATCCTAGATCTAGTAATGCCACACTTGTGGCTAAGAACAAGTCGTGGGGTTCTTCGGTTCAAGATAGGCTTTGCTACTGACGGCAAGCTTGAGGTCACAGTTTTAACTTCCTTTTCCGAGACGAGGCTCAAGCTTTGTCGTCAAGTAATGTTGTCGCCGAGAATGTTTTCCGCCTTGGTTCTGTTTTGGGGAAATTTTCTGGCCTTTTTATACACCTCTGCAGTAGTCGTCGCGAGGGAGTTAAAGGATTCAACTACATCTTCTCATATTGAACCTGTGAATGATGGCCAAGTACTACGGGCATCTTCAAAAGTTGTTCTGTGGACATTGTTGCATTACTCAAATGCCCCAGGTTCTACAGCGCTTTGTTCATCAATCGTTCCTAAGACTGTCGAAGAATTTCGAGGCTCTTACCAAGTGGTATGGGACGGCGATGTTTCAAAGCTTAGCTTTCTGTAAGTAGTGTATAAAGTTGATGTACCCTTCTTTCGCTTTCACGTCTGCGCTTCACTCTTAAGCTTTACGGAGTCATTGTTCATCATCCTCACCGTCGTCTTCCTTCTCCCTTTTCCTCTCCTCGTTCTTCAAAAGTTTGAGCGCTTCATCTATATTTATGTCTGGCTGAGGGGCGGCGGGGCTATGGACCTGGGCGTCAACGGCATTACTGCTGGGACATTGCTGAGGGTGAATGCTCGGCATTGACTCACTTTTTAGCATTCGATCTCTTGGATTCTCCCAGTGCAAAAACATATTGAATATATAGCAGTTTCGTGGATCGAGTTGTTCTTATACAAAGCCACAGACCTGCCTGTCAGCAGCTACCATGTCGCCTTCCATTCTCCGATCTAGTACCTGTTGCTTCGTCTGCAAAAGCTTGTGCTTTCCACGTTGTTTGGATTGAACGTCTGGTCATATCAGAACAAATATTTGACAGCAAAGCCTACAGCATTTTCAGACGAATCTGTTTCAAGTATCGTGATTCGATAGCATATGTCATCGTCTCATTGTTGTGGGTCATAAAGGGGCAGGGTTCAAGTTAGGATCCTTCCCTCCTCTCCATCTACCCTCATTTCCG
>FJOG01000001.1:1296523-1314426 GCA_900073065.1 Phialocephala subalpina
CCAATGTCTTTTACTTGTCTCAGCAAGGCCAAGCATGGCCCAATATTTGACAGTAATTCTAAATGTGATAGCAAGTGCATTTATTAAGCCAAACTGGGGCTACTGCGCTCGTCTCTTACCAAGACGGATGTCTCCTAATGCAAAGTAGAGCAAATGGTATCAATCAATAAGTGGCGGAGGATTTCAATATGCTGAAATTTCATTTTTGATGTTTTGTTGCCATGTATGGCTTTATTATCAAGTGAGTATTTATGTCGTTTATAATCCTTCCTATCTAGAAAGTGAGCTGGTTTTGACTGCTAGCACTGTGCCACGTCGAGTCTTCGAGTAACTATATATTGGTTACCTGATCTGGTTTTGTTACTTTGATAACAGACTATCCTGGCTACATTGTTTCATTCTCGATTACCATATGCGATCCCATGTAGTAAGTTCGACACCTAAGTTCATTTCTAGCAATGACAATGGATTGATCTATGACCTGGGCAACATGTCCATTTCCATGGGAACCGGTAGACCTGTCATCTAGCACTCTTTAATTTCACTCAAATGCTCTTTGCATTCTATTTACATTTTGCTGCCCCCTTTTCACAACCGAGAGAATCTCACGGCCAAATGCAAACAGACATGCATGTATATACTGTAACTCCTAGAACGCCTCCCATGGGGTATAATGCTCACATATCATCCCGCACTCATACTCTATCCTAATGTCGACCGATCCCTCGTAAACAGTCTCGGGCTTCTGACCCCAGCTGGACTCGTGTTATGCCTGAACCCATTCCCCACACTCTGCCTATTCCTCCCCGCATTAATGGCACTCCTCTTCCTTACGCCTCCCAGAATATTCGAGTCCAGTCTCCTATTAACATTAGGTGTAGATATCGCCGCTCCTTCTTGCCAGTCGACTCGTATGCTGTTTGTTCTCGCGAACTGTTCGCCTTTGTACCAGAGCTCGAACTTGATGTCTGTTGAGCCGATGACGACTTTGATCTGATGCTCGGCAATTCGGTATTTCTCTCTCGAGCCAACTTTGTACCACGATTTCTGTTCTTTGACCAAAGTGAAGTCGCTCAAGGAGAGGGTGGATAGGTCGGATGTAATGTCACAAAGGACATGACAATCAGCTAGTCTGATGTTAGCAAGAGTTTGAGGCAGGATGAGTTTGTTTGATATAGACTTACAGTGATTGAGGCTGGTTGGTAAGCGGTGTGCTTCCTGGTGCGAGACAACGATCGAGTCTTTCCAGATCTTCTTCCTGTTGTCGTCTGCATCGCCATCCTTCAAGCTGCATACCTTTCGGGTGAACTTGTGAGCAATATGATTATCGACATCGATCGATTGGCCCTTTTCACACAAGTTAGCACAAGGCCCCAAGATATCTAGAACAGTACGGACCTTCTTGATCATCCACTTGACCTGATTCCTGACATACAGTACTCCGAAGATTGGATGCTTATAGACGTTCTGGCCAACATGCTGTCGGTTATTCTTATCATATGGCATATCACAAAGCACACCGTAAGATGCTGGACATATCCTCCCTGTCAGAACATTTCTCATGGTTGTGATCCTTTGCATTCGGTCGATCACGAGTCCCCTGCAAACAGCCAATTGACTGGAAACGTTAGATGAAAAGTTCCCAAGGGGGACTGCTATACGTACGGCTCGTCGGAAACCAGAATTTCGAGAGATGGTGCTGCCATGTGAGAACTGTGCACAAACTCCGCGCGTAGTCTCGTCATGAGATATGGTGAGCTACCAAGACCGCCAGACAATATCAAGTACCTCTGGATTTTGCCATTAGCGCAGCTCGTTCGATCTGCAAAGGCTTTCTCTCACCACATATTTTCTAGGATTACTCTGAACCATAAAATCGAGCTGTTTTCTGAGCAGCGTTATAATTTCGAAAATCTGAGGATCGAAAATTGACTCAAAGTCCGCACTTTCCAGAGTTAGCTCTCAGTATCGATATTGGAGATTCAGGGACTTACTGAGTAAAAGCCATTTTGCCTCTTTCAATTCCAGCTTGTCTATTAGACACGGCCTCATTGAGCAAAGGAACCGGGACTAGAAACTTTGGGGTGTCTTGAGTTGAAGATTCCCCAAAGCTACACTTCCACATTTGAAAATCGGGACTGTGCATCATACTCCACGATGTGTTCTCCGCAAGATTCAAACCACTAGCTTGGAGCCTATTTTCGACCAGCTTTTCGAAGGCAAGGTCAATATTTGTGGATCCAACGTCAATTCCCGGAACATTGACCAGCTCTCGAAGTTCTGGCCTCGCACCTTGGGGAGAGGTTTGTTCGAGAAGCGCGACATCAGTCGTTCCTCCACCAGCATCGCAAACCAACAGAACATCGCCACTTTCGAAAGTCTTTGAACTATCTTTCGCGGCATCTACTGCGGACGCTTGAGGCTCGGTGAGACCGAACTCTAGTGTGTGGAACCCACGCCCGAATCCAGCTTCTAACAGAAGTTCCCGAAGGTTGGTAGTGATCTCTTGCGATCCGAATGTGGTTGGTAGGCTGAAGACAAATTCAACATGTAGCATAGTCCAAACTCCCATCTGCTCTTGAAGAAAACGGCTGATGTAGTTGAATAGAGCTCGCATGTAGTCTCGGTACCATTTTTTGACTTCCGCTACAGTTGGTAGACCAGCAGTGGGCGCCTCAGCACGAAGACGCTCCAGGTATTGGAAGTCTAGATAACGTTTGAACCTGTGCCGGAATTTTGAGTCAGCTTCATACATCCCGGATAAGAGAGTTGAAGATCCCTAAAGTATTGGGCCGTTGAACTGACGAATTATCTCTCAGACAAGTTGCAACTTACCACTCTTCCTTGTGCTCTGCATACTGACAAGGAAATCCCCATATCGGATTACCGTCAACCGCTGGGTAATGGAGCACTGAAGGCACTTTTCTATTTGTCTCGTGGGGTCGCCCTGGCCATCGTTGTATTGCTTTGGGTTGGGGCATATGTCGTCGCCAATATGCCACACCTGGAGCAAGTCAGTGATTACTTTCGGAGACCAGTTTGCAATTGCGGACCTGTGAATGTCATTCCAAAATCGATCCTTCGTAATGTCAGCCTTTGCCCAATTGGAAGGAAGATTTGACCTTACCCGACCACGATCTCAGGCTGTGTCGACGACATGTTTTCTGATAGATATTCATGAAGAGCACGAAACGGCAAGGAATGAAAATATTCACAGGGAGAAGGCGAGATACAATACTCAAGAACGAGGCACAATCTGCCTTACATCTCTAGCCTCTGCATCCCCGCCTCGGTTTTGGGGACATTAAAAGGGCAAGTTGTGAGGCTGGATGTAAGGCTCTGGTGGCGCTTTTCTACCGACGGTGTTGCCCAAGACAGGGGATGGCAGTGCTCTTTCGGGCGCTTGCACAGCCTGATCGATGAGACTCAATAAACCAAATGCACGTCCTATTTGGAATGCGCCCGCATGGTGGGTGTGTTCGTGAAGATCAGGGTGGCCACTCAGTTGGCTGTAATAGCTCAGCCGTTCGCACATGCAATCCATGGCTGATAGTTCTGCTCGTAAAAGCACAAACATCTCCATCAGACAGCATACACCGTTTACTTCAATTATTGCGAAAGATGGAGGCCCCTATGTCGAAGAAGTCGTTCAGCGCCCGGGTTCGAGATATCATATCGGCTTCTAACAGGCAGCCAAGTAGGGTGGAGAGTTACCGCACTACGCTGATGAACCTCGATGACTATCTTCCACAACCTGAAGAGGATCGCAAGATTGCATCGAAAGTAAAGCAACTGCAGGCATTGATAGATGCGCACGCAACATATGATTTCTACCACAACAGGCCAGTGAAACAAGAGACGGAAGAAGTGCTTGAGCTCTTACAGAAAAGACTCTTCAAAGCGGACGAGGCAGCGGTTCGCCGACTGGCATTCAATCTCGTAATCAAGCCTCTTCTTTGTTTCGCGCCTTGAATTTTGCAATGTTGGGAGTTCCCGAAGAGGTTTCATCCTCTTCGGCTCTTACCTTCTGCAGAAAACATAGTACTAACTTCCTGAAGCACGGCGCTGGTTCCCACAGAGCGACTTTCATTGGAATTGTGATTGCGAGAGCAATTATCAAGGCAATAAACTTCCATGGCGACCCGGACATTTCACTTCTCCCACCGGAGATTCTGTTGTTCATGACTGCATTCAAGAATACTCCCCGCTTGGCTGAGAATACCCAAGGTATGACGGGCCTTTAGACTGTTCAATCGATACTGACATATTGGAGTGGATGAGGTCGCACTTTGCGAATGGCGAAGAATAGGACTGTATCTGCTTTCCGGATCGGAAACAAAGGCGGTGCAACTTCAGCATACAAATTACCGGATTGAACTGATGTTGAGCTCACTTGACGAGATACTCGGTCCATTCGCGGAGCCAGGTCGCAATGGAGCAGGCAACGCAAAGCGATTGAATAATCTTCGGGTAATTGTCCAGAAGGCTACAGACATTGCCGTTCTGCTATTTGGTCAACCATGTGGTTGGCAATTCGACTGGACATTGAGACCAACAAACGAGGTAGAGGAATTGCTCGAAAGGACGAATGGCAATCAACAAATCCACTCACACAATTTGCAGCCCGTACAGGATGGTTCGATTACTGCAAACGCAAGAACTCAATCTTCTCTCAGCGATGCGCAACCTCAACCTCCTTCACCAGAGAAGAAGAAAAGAAGGCGGATAGGCAGAAGTTCTTCCACAAAAGCAAAAGACGCGCCTCGACAAGAACCCCGCAAAGACAAATATCCGCCGATGACGCCCATACGGCTTCCAGAACCGAAGCCTAGGGAAGAGATTGACGAAGGGATTCTATACCGCATCGCTACTGGTGGCACAGAAAATCAGCATATAGGAGGCCAAAATCGACATTCTCCGCAATCCCATTATCACGAGTATCATGGCCGCCCTTCGATGGAGGAGCGCACTCAATCTTACACACAAAGATCCAGGTCGCATCCAGAATTCGCGCCGAGTTACCACCAAGAGACTATGCAGCACCGATATGCACATGACAAGGCAAACGTACGACGAGAACCAGCAACAAATGACTCGTTTTCTTTCGAAGAAGGGCACAACGGAGTTGCACCGCCAGATCCCCTAAAGGACAACCATGAAGACGGGCTTCAGCCACGACTAGAGACCAGATCAAAGCAGGTGGGACCACAGGAGTCGTTCTTGGAAGGGCCAGAAGAATCAAGATTCAGACGAGAACAACAAGCGATGGTCCTCCAAGGTCGCCGTAGTCGCCCTATCGTTTGTTTCCCTGCTCTCCTCAAGGTTCGAGATGAGTTTGGCTGCCAGTTGCCGGAACCACTTCTGGTTTCAGAACCAGTTGTAGACAGATCTGTTCTGACTGCGTGGTACTGAGGAAAGAAATTCAAACTTCATATCGCTTGCTTCAAGATTGCAAATGCAGAGTTGGGGACTACTATTACTTGTAATGATATTGAGATACAGAAATATCGTAGCATAGAGGACATGTCCACACTCTGAGTAACACTAAAACCACTTGGAGCAACGTTCCTTACCTAGATCGCTCGATTTCCCAACCCAGTGTTGGCATCCATCGCAGCGCTCCACACCGGAAAAAATATTAAAAAGTCCAAAACAATGTGAAAATTCAGAGATTCCGTCAAACTCCGCCATGTGAACGCCAACGCTTGCAAACCCTATCATATGCGCCACATCCCTCACCATCTCTCATTCCCCGAATAATTGTAATCATCGAACTCCGACTCTTCAGCGACTGCGTCTATGCTCTGTCCATAGCCCGTGTAAGGCGCTCGCCGCTCCCTTGGAACAGTCGGCAGCGAAAGTCTTGGTGGTGGATAGCCTGATTGACGGACTTGAGGGGCAGGCATTGAGGACTCCTCTGTAAACATATCCTCCGACCGCAAGATCATCGAGCTTTTGCCCCGCAGAGTACGTTGTTGACTAGGGCTTCTGAGAATCCTCGGACTTGTAGGAGGTCCTTGAGAGTAGGAGGGGGCGTGGTAAGGAGGAGGCGGCGCGAGATATTGCTGTACTGGAGCAACAGTACCCAAACGGTTGATAACCCCTAGCAGACTAGCATGTGCCATCCTTAAAATGTCCTGCCTATTGGCAAATTTGTCCTTGCCTTGCAATACCCATTTGAAGCGGCTTCCAACAGAAATGGTTTTGTTGACATCGCGTTGCACCTTATAACCTTGGACAAGTTGGCCTAGCGAGAAAGTTGCTGCCTCCATTGTTTCGATAACGCTTTCGAAGTAATCAAGATCTGAATCTGAGAATCGCATGTAACTCTGGCTTGATTTGCGGCTCCGTAGCTGACTCCGTGCATAGTTGAGATCGCGGTTCGCGTTTGCGAGAAGTTCAAGACATATCTTCAAGTCCTCATCGACAGCAGCAAGTTTATAGAAAGTCTGTACCAGACTGAAGGTACCGTTGACGACCGTGACGGAAGCGCCAACCGCTGCTAATGGGGCGACAGGCATTGTGCGGCAGATCAACAGGAACAAGATAACAGATCAGGATGGGAGCCAACAAGAACGATATACTGTGACAATGACTTCAATTTGCAAAGATCGACCTTAAAGTCGATGGGGCTCGGTGTGACAGATTAGCTTAGCCTCGGACTAAGACTTCTCGTCGGAGAGCCTCACGAGGAAATGCGAACCATCTGCGATCAGACCAACTTGGACGATTCGACCAACTCACAACAATCACACGTCTCTGTCTAAGCCCCAAGATTGGCTTGCCCGCGCAGCCACTGGCTGCAGAATCTGCTGTCGACTTCGACAGCGGAAGCGGGGTGACTCTCTGTCCACTCAAGAGTGAGTAAAACCGCCAGCATGTAATCAGGGAAGAAGGCTCGCAATTTGTGACTGTGGCTGAGGGCTTGAGGCTGCATGAGCTGAGCATGATTGTGAGTCTAGGCGGGGTCGTATTGGCAACCATCGCGAAGTGACCCAGACATGGCATTTGACGAAGATGAGGGGGATTGATTGTCGAATCATCGTCGCGTCGTAGAACAGAGCCTTCTTTGTCCTCGTAAATTGAGAAAAAGGGTACATTTAAAAGGAATATAGGGCTGCGGGCGACTGGCCAAGCTCATTCCAGACGCAAGCCCCGTCGAGCTGTCGGTGAGCTGGGGGTGTCTTCGGTGTGAGGCTTCGATACATTGTGAAGGCTGTGATGTTGTTTAGGCTTGCATCAGGCAATGAGGTGATTTCGCTTGCCGCTTTAATCAGGTTCTCCTTTGGGAAGTCAACACCATCGAAGTTTGACTATTTCAGAACCTGAAGCTGAATATCATTGTCTTGATATGCTTCTCATACCAAAGCCGGAAAGAGCGTTGCTGCGTCCACAAAGGTTAAACTAAACATATTATGGCGCTATGCCTGACCTCTTGGTGGGCCACTACATGCATCCAAAGCGTGCTGAAGCAAGATTTGGAATTGGAGTCAAGGTCAGGCCTGTGATCTTGGAGTCGTGCCCAAAAAATTCATGTAAATCTCGAGGTATATACCACTCCGGCCTATTCAGCAGCCACAACTCTCACTTCCTTCGCCACTGCATTGCAGAGCTCTACCCTGATACCAGCACCTGTCAAGACATGTATCCACAGTCGCTGAGTATCGCTTAGCCTATCGTTCTCACTTTTGACTTCGGAAAAGACGACCTTCTTCTTTTCCTTATCCCACAAGAAGAGATCAGGCATGCCTCCGCCTCTTACTCTATACTCCTGCGCCATGACTTTACAGACAATGGCTAGAGCCTGCCCATCAAAACAACTCACTATCTCTAACAAATCGTCCATCTCAAAGTCCCAGTTGAGGCCAATGACGCAGGTCCTCTTCTCCCTTTCTCGTGCATCGACAGCGCGGATGATATCTGCTGCTGATCCGTTACCAATCTCTACTAATCGATGATTGATTTCGGATGCTCGAGAGGGAAAGAACGCATCGGTATGCAAATCCAATGGACATGTTTGATACGCTGTCTGGAACACGTTCGGGATGTACACAAATAGGACATCGTAGAAGAGGTAGGCGAAGAGAGTGCGGATGATTCCTCCTTCAGCGTGGTAGCCTTTGTATCCTCTCAACCGGTAGTCAGACAAGCACATTGCTTCAACACTGCATTCGCCGCCACCTTCAGCTTCATCCACCCAAATCGTCTTCGTGCTTCGTTGTTTCTCTTCGCCTTGAGCGCTTAGCCGACGCTTAGCTGGTGGATATTCCTTCTTGATCTGAATGCCTTCCACTGTGACTTCGATGGGCTCAGCTAGGGAGACGTGACCAAAATCATGCTGCTCGCGCCTTGGAAGCTTCAAATTCTTCTCCAGCTTTCGGATCCTTTTCTGGAGGTCGTAGTGGTAGATCATATGGCAGTCTTTATCTTGCAGTCCTGCCTCACATGTCCGTAAGGAAATGCGCTTCCAGTGTCTCTTTTGCTGCTCGATATTTGAGACACCGGGAGGTGGTTGTAATGCATACATATAATGTTCCTCTAGAAGTGCTTTCCGCTGATACCAAGCACCCCGCCGAGCTGCATGGAACAGCTGCTGATCAAGGAGCTCAGAAGTGACAGCATGTTCTCTCTCGTGCATCTTGAAGCGTCCGAGAACATACATACCCTTATGGACTATACGTGTGTAGACCCATGCTGGGGAGAATCGGCGCAGATATGCACCTTCACCACTTTCATAGACACGGTCTTCTTTTCGCTGTTCCTCCTTCAGGAGCACTTTCCAACGTGGATGGACTTCTTCAAATATGGAAAGCACTTCCTCTAGGCCGGCTTTGCCTGGATTGCCATTCATCTCCAGGATATTGTCAACCCTGAATTGAGTCCTGAGAGCTGCTTCAAACTCCAGCAATTCGGATCTTGATGGAAAGATGTTTGCAGACCGAGAGACAATATAGCTTGGAAAGTTTCGACGAGATATACGAGCAAGTATGATAGTCGTCAAAGACTTATCTGTCCACTCAGTAGATCTGTAGAAGACCAAATGAACCCTTTCGAAGAGCTTCAACGTTGCCCGTGAAAGTCGAATGCAAGGTCCTGTGCTCGCCAGTATCTTTTTAAGAAAGTGCTTATCTCTGTTGGCGTCTGACATCGAGTCCTCTTCGTCATCGTTTTCTGCAGATTCCGAAGCATTGATTTGCTCGCTGTCAGACCTCTTCAGGCCCACCCAACCAAGACCGCTTTGGCTTCGACTCATATTCCGAAGGGCTTTCAGCAAACCAGACTTGTTCTTCCCTTGGACTCTCGCTTCTTTTGCAAGGGCTTTGACTTCTTCTAGATTCAACAAGGAAGAAGCTTCCTCCATCGTGGCGATCATCTCTTCTGAACAGTCGGCAAAGCTGAATGACGAGTCAAGCACGGTGCCTTCAGGAGGAGCAAGCTCTGCGGGGTTTACTTGAATTTCAGCGGATGACTCGGGCAAACTTCTCACGGTTTGAAGAATCTTGGCCGCTGATGGAAGATCTGAAATGTCTCCATAGTATCTAAGACGATTTATACGGTGCCATGCAGAGGTTTTCCGGAGAAATAGTCGAACATATCTTTCGTATATTAGTTGAGTTCATGGCATACAAGATCACTACTCACAAGTATTGAGCTTCATATTCAAGTTCCCTCCACTGATTGAAGACTTCTATTTCTTTCTCATCGAAAAGGTGACCTTCATCTTCCAAGACAGTTTCCAAAGCCAAGTTGAAGGCATCCACGTAAATAGAGCTTTTCCCTTTAGCCCAACTCCTTTGACTTAGACGAGATCTCAAATCTTCTGGGTCATCTTCAGCTGCTCGCATCGCCTCATACTCGTCAATTGCATCCTTGTCGGTCTTCACTGGAGGCAAAGCAATTTCCAGCTCTGTAGGTCTTTGAGATGCAGATGGTCCATCGTCTCCAGACTCATTTTCTTCATCAGAGTCGGGGACTTCATCACGGAAACGGCTGGGAGTTCTAGCGACAGATTCGGCATCGGAAACATCTTGAGAGTCTTCGCCATCTGTGCTTTCGAATGTCTTCAATCGTTTTGCAGGGGGCAATGCATCATCATGGAATTGCGTGGACGCTGGATGCGGGATCTTGCGTCCTAACATCGCATTGTGCTTCGTTGCTTGCTGGGAATCTAGTACCATAATGCATTGTCCAATCCGAACATGAAGACTTCAGAATGTCTCGTTCATTGAAGGCGAAAAGACTCTTCAAAACCAACGGCGCGTCGGTGCCTGTTATGACGCGCCGCCTGGTCACGAGACTACGTGTCATTATCTCTTCTAAATTTGGAAGCACCAGAAGCAGTGAATGTCCTTTCCTCAATTCCACGACTAGATTTCGTCATGTCTCAACCAAATACACCTTCCGATGCGATCGCACAAGACCAAACATCTACATCCTCCAGCATCAGCGCCGCAGCACACGCATACCAAATCGCAATGCAGCAGCAATCAGATGCTCCTTCCTCTGCGCCAGTCGCAGAGCAAAGCAACGACGTGGTAATGGCAGAGAGTACTCCTGCCGAGGTCGCTGTGAGTCGCAATGTATTCTACCTGCGGAATTGGAAGCTAATAAACCGGCAGTCGCCTGCAGTCATCCCCAAGGTAGAAGCAAATGCTCCCAGCCCTATTCCTGGGCGGATGGGCACTCCTGCAAGGACAAATGGCAACGATGCTACATCTCGAGCTACATCTCAGCACCCAGAACCGGCTTCTATGATACCTAAGGACTCTCCTCCGAATGGCGCGCCTACGAGACAATACATCAATAGCAAGGTGACGGGGCCGCTGATGGATGGAATGAAGCTTGTCGCAAAGGAGAAGTGAGTGCTTATTTTCGACACTGAGAGATTTCCCAATGTTCCACATAGGCCAGATATTGGGGTATGTGCTGACATATTTCTAGGCCAAAGGATCCTTTGCGCATGTTGGGGGAGTATTTGCTACAGAGATCCCGGGAATTGGAGGGTACATGAGGGGTCATTTTAGGGCTTCACTTCTTCTGTAAACATAGCAATGGCGGCTGGGGATTAGAAAGCAGTCACTTCATTACCATTTGAGTTGGCGTCGGCACGTCTCGAAGAATGGAGAAAGCAGGCGCATATTTGGAGACATTTGAGCATCACAAGCACATTTGAGAGCACGGTGTGGGAATAATGAAGAGTTGGCGCAAAGGTCTGGAGTGTGTTCGAGATCTGGTTCTTTTATGCAGTTTCCATGCTACCATAAAGTCCACTGAAGCAGATCAGCATTCAAATGCAAATTGTCCACACCCCAACTCCATGCCAAGCAATCGAGATCAATATCCATCCATCTATGCGACCATGGTGCTGGCAGTGGCACTCTCGTATCTCCAGGTTGGTGGGAGGACACCAACGGTCTTGTAGTATCGGGAGAGACGGTGGATACGGGACTCGATGAGAATGAGACGGAACTTGGAGTCTTTGTCCTTTCGGTTGCGCTCAAGATGCTTGCGGACAGCGACGGCCTGGAAAGGGTCAGCAATACTATTTACATGGAGGACAGATGATTCTCACCTTCTTGATCAACATGTACAAATCCTCTGGGATCTCTGGGGCAAGGCCTAGGGGGAAAAGTCAGTTGGTGAATAGGGACGGTAGTAGGGTTCATTTCGAATTTCACTCCGTCAGTCAAAGACCAAGCGGAGGCAGTATGTATTGCAGATTGCAACCATCGTGGTTTGACCCAACAATGTAGACTGTGGAGTAATATTCGTACCATTCGACTTGAGGATTCGGAGAATCTTGTTACCTGGAAGAAAAGTTAACGTCTTTCACCTTCACCACAACTGCGCATTGTGCAAGACGAGATTGACATACCAGTGACGACCTTAACCTGGGCAATACCGTGCGAGTCACGGAGGACAACACCGATCTGCGATGGGGTAGCACCCTTCTTTGCAAGCTTGCAGATTTGGTCGACAACTTGCTCGGGGGTGGTCTTGAGCCACGCAGGAGGAGTGCGGGAGTATGGGATTGCGGAGGCAGATATGCCTTTTCCGTTGGAGTGAAGACGGCCCATTCTGACAGTAATTGACTGAGAGGTTGTCGATTATCGTGGAAGTCGAGGTAGCGTTGGATTTTCTCTGGCGATGAAGTTCTCGCGAATATTCGAAAAGTGCGCTCGCTTCGATAACGGCACCAGCGCTAAACTAAATTAGGCATGACCCTAAATCAACCTCCTAAAAAATCTCGACCACGAACTTCCTTTTCTCGACTCAGTTTCGACCTCTCAACCGCAACGAATTCTCTTGGTATAGATGAATTGTTTGGACCTTGCGCCTCAAGTCACAATTGTTTGACTGAAGGTCGCTCGTGGCCTGGAAATTTCTCGTGAGTATCTTCCACCCCTTCCTACCTCATGCTATCGAGATTCTCTATGATGATACTCTTTTTTTACTTTTTCTGGTACCTCTTGTTTTAGGATCTCCTGCGGGAGAAACGATGAACTCAATCGGACTTCTGACACGTTCTCGATACATTCTTTTGCAGCACTGCTTTGGTTATTTGGGAAATCAAAGCTAATATCTCGCAGTGTAGGCACATCGTCATCACGAAGGACATGTCATTCATGATCGCAATTAACGTAGGTTGAAGGTAGGATTGGCAGGTACCAGGATGGAGGCTGGTGTTTTAGATATTAGGATTATCAGCTCTACATAATTACAATGATCAAGTCCCAAACATTGACGACGTGTCAAATTTCACGAGATCACGAGATAACCACGGATGCACTGTGATCTCAGGTTTACAGGTTGTAGATGCAAGAACACCAGAACCTTTCGATACAAATTGCCAAACTACTGGCCAAGCCTCAACATTTCTAGAGGTATGGGTGATTAGTTCCCCACCGTCCGTTGGTTAGTACGAAAATGAACTGCTGCAAAACCATGCTTCGTTAGATTCAAAGAACTGCTTTTCGATTTTACGCCGTATGTGTGCCCGATTGGCAATACTAAAAGTACAGAGAGGATTTGAGGATCTGAAACATGTGAGAAACCTGCTTTGCCTGTTAATCAAGCTTAGGAAACCAGTATTTGTCTCAGTTGCAAATTTGTTGGGTGTACCGGGCAAAGGAGGTTACCAAGCAGACACTTCGAAGTTTTCCTGAATTTGTCAGTGACGGCTCAAGATAGGAGTCTTGATATGCTTACCTCGGAGAAGTATGTTGTGACTACAGTACGGTCCGCAAACTTTCTTCCTGCGAGAGCGCGGAGTGCTTTGCCTGCGGATTGGGGAGTATCGAATTTGACGAAGATCTTTCCAACACCGTTCGACTGTCTGCTGCCACCGCTAGGTCTTGGTACCTTCATATCCAGAACCCTACCGTACTTTTCGCACTCCTCCTTGACGTCTTCGCAGATTTCTGCGCAACCTTGTCAGCAGACGGCTAGTTCAAATGGAAAACCTAGAACACACCTTCGTAGTCATCATTGTCGATAAGTTCCTCAGCCGTAACCATATTGAGCAATTGAAGTACCCGACCGTCCTCGAGTCCCTGTGAGGTAGTGCCAGCAAGCATGGACATGGCGTTGACGCCCATCTCAAGGCCTGAGACCTGAGTGTGGCCAATACTTGCCCGCTGTACTTTCAGATGCTTGTCTCCAAGTTCCATACCATTGAGACCTTCTACAGCGATATCAGTCGCGACAGGGTCGGAGTATTCGCAGAATGCAATGCCCTGTTACTAATCAGCAATGAAATTGGAAAGCTGGAGAGAAAACTTACACGAGACTCCTCAGTACCATTGTCCTTAACCAAAACAAAAGCCTTCAACTCTCCGAATGAAACCAGGAGTTCAGTGACCTGCTCATCAGTGAGGTAAAGCGGAATATTAGAGATGCAGATCTTGTTTTGCGTATCGACGACCACATTCGACACAACTCCAGGCTCGTATGGGGTCTCGTCAGTGACTGCTGGAACAATATAATCCTTTGGACGCCGAATCGAAAGCCCCTTGGTATCACCATTTGCTTTGCCGTTCATGTGCTCGTCGTCCATGGTAATGCCATCAAAAGCAAGAGCCATAGTCGCATCCGCAGGTTGCTTGAATTCGAGTAAGGCAAACGAGTGATCCTTCGAAACCTGTGCTGTAATGCATGGGTCAGAACCTTCAGTTACGTTCAAGCCATTCAACTGGAGGTTGAAGAAATTGACGATCGACTCCTCATTTACCGATGCAGGGAGGTTATGAACTAGAAGACGCTTTGCTTGTCGAGAGTTAGATGGTTTAAGAGCCGCATTGGTGACTGAGCCACTGGGTTGCGCCATGAAAGCTTGCAATTTGCTGGGATCCATGGGCTGCTGTCGAGGAGCACCTGGGAGTGGAAACATTCCGGAAAGCTTTGCCTGCTCTGCTGTAACATTCTCATATCCCGGGGGTTTGATATCCCATTGAGTCAAACGCCTCTTGCGCTCCAAGATGGGGACAATGTCCGTCAGATCCGGTGTAGGTTCCTTCTTCTTGGGTGGAGGTGTTGGGCTCTTCTGGCGTTGTGCTGCAAATTCGTCGCGATCTTCGCGCCCGCCTCTGTCTCTGTCACCACCACCTCTGCCACCTCGTCGTCCTCCACCACCGCCTCTTCTGTCATCGAATAAGTCTCTGTCTCTCCTGGGTGGTCTGTCATCGTCTCGTCGGGCATCGCGCCTTGATCCACGGTCTCGATCCCACTCTCTATCTCCGCCACCTCTTCGGTCTCTGCCAGAGTATCGATCCTCTCGTTCTCGCTCTCTGTAGTCGCGGCTGCTGGAATAGGAGTCTACATCGCCCTCGCGACGGGATGGCCTTGAGCCTCGATGTCCAGGAGATCTTGAGCGCCTTCTATCACGATCACCTCTGTCGCGACGATCATCGCGCTATGCTAGGTCAGTATCTTGCTGAAAACATACAAACAATTCTTAACTTACAGGATAATCTCTGGATGATCCATGGCGACCAGAATCTGTTGATGCTTTCTTGTCAGTAGTAGCTCCACCTTGCTGTTTAGCATTTGCTGAAGACGATGAAGGTGCCATGCCTCTTGATGAGTAGCTGTCGCCGTTCATGTTGGCGATTGCGACTAAATATGAATCGATTATATTTGCTTAGCTCACACACAACGGTGAATGAGTTGTTGCAAGGCTTTGCTAAGCTTAATTTTTGGAAGTCGCGAAGTAGCTTTTGAAAATTGACGCTAGCGATCCTTGTCGCGGCGAGGCTTCTTCAAGACGCGCCGCCTGGAACTTCGAGAATCTCTCAATTGCTCAACTGTCATGGCGAATCTGCGTGTCTCGGAATGGCGCAAGCTACCTGTAAGTCTTGCAGAACTCTGCATAGACACAACTTTGCGCTGCGGTCAATCTTTCAGGTGGAAAAAGCTCAGAGGCGATGAATGGTGAGTCCACAGACCTCGGTTTCTTGAATAGGGGTTAATTGCTCAACAGGACTTGCGCCCTTCACGGTCGAATACTGTCTTTGAAACAAGACTCTACCCATCTTCATTATCGGACCACGAGACCGAATCTATCATATCCACCTAGCCCACCTTCATCGGCGAGATCATCTGCTGTTGAGCCCGAAGACGAGGAAACAAAAGCTTTGTTAAAGCATTATTTTAACCTTACACCCGACTTGACTGCTTTGTACGAGCAATGGTCTTTGGTAGACTCGAATTTCAAGAAGAGGGCTCCAAAGTTCACGGGAGTTCGCATTCTCAAGCAAGATGCTTGGGAAGCCTTGGTTGGGTTCATATGTAGCAGTAATAATAATATCATAAGAATATCACAAATGGTATGCGGTGCTATGAGTTTCATGATTTCAATTGTTAACGTGCTTCCTAGGTCCATAATCTATGCTTACATTATGGCCCTCTCATAGGCCATATCGATGACCATGCTTTCCATGATTTCCCGACGCCAGAATCTCTTACTGGACCAGGAGTCGAGTCACATCTTAGAGAGCTTGGGTTCGGATATCGGGCAGGATATATTGCCAAGACAGCAAAGATGGTTGCCAAAGAGAAGCCAGAGGGATGGCTCCAAAGCTTGTGCAACACCGAGCCATACGATTCCAATCCAGACCAGAAACCCCTGCCAGAAGGAGGTCGCGAAGGTTATCGGAAGGCACATGAAGAATTACTTCAACTTCAGGGTGTTGGACCGAAGGTTGCTGATTGTGTTTGCTTGATGGGTCTTGGTTGGGGAGAATCTGTACCTGTTGACACTCACGTTTGGCAGATTGCTCAGAGAGACTACAAGTTTGGAAAGGGGAAGAACAAGAGTCTGACTAAAGCTACGTACGACGCGGTTGGCGATCACTTTAGGCATCTCTGGGGCAAGGAAGCAGGCTGGGCGCATTCAGTTCTGTTTGCTGCCGACTTGAAGACATTTTCGGAAAGGCTTTCGACTAAAGTCGAGGTCGACGTCGATGAGGTGAAAATCAAGCAAGAGGACGGCACTGTCTTGGATTCCAAGGTCGTGGTGAAGCGCCAGTATATTAAGGAGGAAGTCAAGGAAGAGCCAGATGATGAGAAACTTGCTATCATTACAGAGACCTCAAGATCTCAAAGGGCAAAACGAAGGAGGCTCTGAGGTGGTACAACCTATGAAGCAATATCATTGTAGAAATAGCACAAAAACATAAATGAAGTAAATGAATCAACCAGATAGACCCCAACTTAACAAGATTTTATTTACTTACACACTATCGTTTTGAAACTTTCAAGCACTCGTGCCCAAAATACTTGAAGTTGCCCCCCAGCTTTTTAACCTGATCCCTGACTTTCTTCGGAGCTTCAAGCGAGACACCTCAAGCAAGCTTCCCCACGTTTTCCTCACACCTTACACCTCACACCACAATGCGATGGCCACCATGGTCCACAGAATCCTCGCGGGACAGAGATGATAAGAAGAAACCCATCTCATGGACAGACAACCTCAATGCCACCGATTGGTCGCACTACACCGATCCGCGAACGATAATTCCAACCATCCTCCTCACGACAACAATCTTGGCTTCTGCTCGCCTGTATCGTACATATCTGCGACGGATACCTGAAGCTGCGCATATTAAGCCGAAGTTCTTTAGGAAGAGGAGCTTATTTGGCACGGTGACGAGGGTGGGGGATGCGGATAATTTTCATTTGTATCATCAACCTGGTGGGAGGTTGGCTGGTTGGGGATGGTTACCATGGCGGAGGATTCCTGAGAAGAAGTCGGATTTGAAGAATAATACGGTATGAACTGGCGTATATTGATTGAAGGAGGGAGGCTTATGCTGTTGGCAGATACACATTCGACTCGCCGGAATTGATGCCCCAGAAGGAGCTCACTTTGGCAAGACTGCACAACCATATTCGGCAGAAGCATTGGAATGGCTGAAGAGTTATGTTATGAACCGGCGAGTGAGGGCCTACATCTACAAGCAAGATCAATATTCTCGGATTGTCGCGACGGTTTTTGTGAGGAGGTTCCTATTTCAGAAGGACGTAGGCAAGGAGATGCTCAAGAAAGGACTGGCCACAATGTACGAGGCTAAGATGGGTGCTGAATATGGAGACTTCGAGGAAGATTACAGAAAGGCAGAGCAGATAGCCAAGCGGAAGAAGCTGGGTATGTGGTCTGGCAAGTCGAAGGACTATGAGAGTCCGATGGACTATAAGAAGAGAACTGCTGCTCTCAATGAACAAAAATGAACACCTGCTCAAGTAGAGAATGAGAGACACATACGTCTATTTTTGAGGGAGTGATTTCACATCTGTGGTGGCTATGGTAAGGGAACATCTTCAGGTGGATACGCAGGTGCTGCTCTGCTGCAAATTGACAGTTGGTAGGCTGCTTACGAGCCTGGGATCAAAAGTCTGTGTTTTAT
>FJOG01000001.1:1314851-1326181 GCA_900073065.1 Phialocephala subalpina
ATCCCAGGCTCGTTAGAAGTTTGCTCTTGCCTCCAAACTTCCATGTCTCCGTATGTTCTACCGATAGCGTCATCCCTTGGTCTTGGTTATCCTACATCTGTTCTTCGACTTCAGGTATGTTCGCATCTTTACCGTTTTCCTCTTTCTTGCTCACTCTGTTTTCACTCGATTGCAAGCCATTCAACCTCCAGCCGTCATCACCCAACCTACATTCCCTCACGACCACAGCCATCTTGTGCTCGAATTTTCGATGCCATTGGGCGCTTCCTATACATATGGGGTCCGCCCTCAAAGTTCTGCTCAACGCCTTGGGCAGCATCACCTTTGCTTGCTGATAGTAATACCCCTCAGCCAATGCCGGAGACTCAGTTCGATCATCGTGAGGCGTCAATGGAGTCATGAGAGACCGCGAGAAACGTCAAATGCTCTACGTGGTAAATTGAGGAATACCCCGTAGGTGGGTTATGAGAGTAGTACAGCCGAAAAGCGAGCTTATGTCTTAGATATGTGCTCGTCGGTCAGCTCGTTATGTTTGTGAAGACATTAGTCAATACCGGAGGTGCGTAGGACATTGACGCTACACGTGTTGCAAATCGTAGGATAAGCTGCAATGTAGTGAGTTCTAATTTGAGCAACGTGTAGCAAATCATCTCTCAGTGTCTAAGGAGGAAGCAGAATATTGAGATAGGGAGGTGGGTGATGAAACACCACAATATGGAAATGAATGAACAGAAGAGGCTCGTAATCACGGATTTCTAAATCCCAAAGAAGAAGGGTCATTGGTAGAAGTGGCGCGCAACAAACACATCGATACTAAATGTCAAGTCGGAGTGGGACAGTCAGATATGGCAGTAGGGGAACAAAACCTCTAAGTGACTTCCTCAACGTTAAAAATGAGGCCGGCCATTCTGCCGAAATACAACAAACGACTGCCGAAAGTCGGAGATGGAGCTTATCATTCAGTCGATGTGCAAACGAACTTCGATAGAATTTCCGAATGTTGGGGTTTTGGTAGGAGATTGAGACATGGCAGTATATTACATGACAAAGCGTTAGATTTGGGTAGAAGCAACCTGGAAAGAAGCAGATACCCAACCAAGCACAACACGCTGCAAATCTCTCTACAAGACGGCTTCAGGAAAAAAGCCACGATTATGCAAGACTACAATTTGTTTGAAGTTTATTTGGCACTTACCACGGAATGAGACTTAAGGTACCAAAGTCCAGAGACCCAAAGCCGAGGAAAGTGCCTGATCAGGCGCTAGCCGTACCAGCTTAGAACCAGATTTGGAAACGGTGAAACTATCCGTGATAGGAAGTTTGTTTGATCCTGTGTGCATCTTTCAACTTCTCGAGAAGTTTGGACTCGAAATACTTACTCTCAAAAGCAAGAACATGGGAGGCATGGAAAGTGAATTATGTAAGCTGGTGATTTCCGAGTACCTCGAGCGAGACGTCTCGTTGTTACAATCGATATTCCATCCTATCATCCCTAGCTGAGGTGCAGGAATAGTATCTACAAGAAGAAAACAGCACGAGTGAAGCAAAGGTAAATTCTCTCAAACCCGAATTTCAAATTCAAAGTTCGACATTCAATGGCCACAGCAACCAACCATCTTGGCCACTCAGACAACAAGAAAGGGACATGAAACACAAAAGGAAACAATTGATAAAATGCTCGCGGTTGGAATGGAAATAAGATTGCTCCAGCCTTTTGACTCCTGTACCGTGATGTATGTATGAAAGCCTCTGATCCGAGGGCTCTGCGTATGGCACATAACACCAGAGTTTGAGCAAAGCGGTTGCTTCTCACCGTAACTCCAGATATAGTATTCCAGTAACGTCTTAATAACCTTCTTATATGATTTACATTTCGAGCCTCGTGTCGTCAATCGCCAGCCTTGTGTCACCAGAGGGGTGTCAAGCAGATCATCGTGACACAGAATGGCAGGACATCGAGCTCTGACCTCTCCAAACTGACACAGGCCTGGGGCAAGAAACCCCTTCAAATCCTGCGGAAGGCTTCTACACGTGATAAAAAGCTGTGCAAGACATCATGCTCATGCTCATGCTCTCCAGCATTTCGGTAGGTTGGTCATTCAGGTCGAAGAGTCCCGTGTCGCGTTCAGGGGAGAAGTAAGATCGTCGTTTGAGATTCGGTTCTGTTCTCTGCAGTTTGATTGGCCAACTTGGCAAATTCTCAATGTCAAATACTCGCAAGTACCATGGTAACCACAGGCATTCCACTGAAAAGTTCCAAACACCTCCGTAGATGCTGTGTTCATGTATGTGATGGACGATATATTGATACGTGAACCAGAACATCCGTTTGCTATTTCAGGAGCGCAGCCAAAACTTGAAACTTGAAACTGGAGAACTGTTCTTGCTGCGGTTCGTGCGTGCAGGCAGGCGATCGGAGCCAAAAATCATCTGGTGTTTTTGGCCGAAGTGGGACTGCTACGCTGAGCGACATTACACGATTTCCAGCCCAGCCATCTTCATTATTCTTTGCGCAGACTGAAGAGTCCAGTGTCGTCGATTTTTCACGGACAAACAAGTCAACAAACGGTCATTCCTTCAATACTCGTGTTTATTACTCGGTCAGTCATCCACGTCATGCATAGAAGACTCTCATATACCCTCCCCCTTTCGTATCCCCTACCTTTGATGCAATACCTGACGTATAGGGGAAAACACCAGAGAGACGCTCTTTACAAGAATCATACAGTTCAAACACGTTCCTTTGACAGAAACACTCACCATCGGTCCGGTATCCCTATTATTCACCCTCCCTCACGGACAAACAAGTCAACAAACGGTCATTCCTTCAATACTCGTGTTTATTACTCGGTCAGTCATCCACGTCATGCATAGAAGACTCTCATATACCCTCCCCCTTTCGTATCCCCTACCTTTGATGCAATACCTGACGTATAGGGGAAAACACCAGAGAGACGCTCTTTACAAGAATCATACAGTTCAAACACGTTCCTTTGACAGAAACACTCACCATCGGTCCGGTATCCCTATTATTCACCCTCCCTCTAATCTAGCGAAGGACGCTTTCGATCTCAGTCTGCAGCGGCAAACAAACCTCCTCCCTTCAACCACCGCCGACACTCTTTTGACTGATCCGCCAACAACGCGACATATCCGAACGACTCGCTGCGGGCAATTGCAATTGGCGGACGGGATATCAACTCTGGTCGCTTTTGATGGAATAAGGTCGCGTCTCGATGCCTATCAACGGAAGTGAAGGATTGGTCTGCTGAGCTTCCAAACCCTCTTCCCGACAATTGTATCGCGGCGCTCCCTGCGCTCCAGCGACGAGCAATGAAGGTTTCATCATGGCTGAAATCGTCAGCCTTCGATCTTCCGCCGTTAATCCGTACCGGACTCTTGTTGACATCTCTCGCGCCGACATCTCATGCCATCACCTTCAATCCAATACCTAGCGCGAATCTTGACACCTCGAAGTTGGGTAGTACAGCGCTGGTTGGCGATTTCAGCGGCATTTCTTTATACCAGTTCGAGGGCCAGAGTGAAGCAGGATTCAACACAAATGGCAGTCAATCTGTGTAAGTCTAAGAGCAAATTCGCCCTTCCCTACTTTCCCTTTCCCTCGAGTGTGCAGCTGTGTAATCGCCCCAAGAAGCATACCACGGCAGCGTACAGCCCAGCTCTAATTATGCGAAAACGCCTTGCTGACTTTAATGTTTTAGCCTTTCACGTTTTCCTAATGGAGGCTTTGCGAATCTGGCAATGGCAGACGCGGGTATCCAAGCGATGTGTTCGTTTGTAATGTCAAATGGTCAAATGGCCGGAGTTGTGGTTGGAGGAAATTTCACGAGTCTAGGAGGAATGGAGTCACCAGGAGCTGCGCTGTTTTCCACCAACAACTCCGCCATCACACCTCTCACTGGATTATCTGGACAAGTCTCAGCTCTACTTTGCGACGAATCTTCCAACACGGTCTACGTTGGAGGAAGTTTCAAGGGAGCCAACTCGACTAATGCCATTGCGTGGGTTGGTACAGCTGGTTGGACGAATTTGCCGTTTGCAGGTTTCAATGGACCGGTCACATCCATCACCAAAGCTTCGAATGGCCATATCATCTTTGGAGGGTCTTTTACTGGTCTTGGAAATGCTACTGGCCCGAGCCTTCCAGATCAGCAAATCATCAATATCTCTAGCGCCAACATTACAAGTGGTTCATCAAGCACAACCACTGGCTTCAGCGACCCCACGAACATCGTTTGCAAGACAGACGGAATTGATGGAGCAGGCAATACTTGGCTGCTGGCTGACAACACCCCAGGCTTCTGGAAGGCAAAGTTTCAGTTCGGTTTCCAGCCCACGAAGTTGAGATTATGGAACACGCATCAGGATGGACGTGGTACGCAAACCTGGCGATATACTGCAATGCCTATCAATGGCATCATGAACTTCACCTATATCGATCCGGCGACCGGCCAGAACGCTTCCTGCTCTTCAGAGTGCCCCTTGAGCAGCAACAGCAGTATCAAGTTCCAGGACTTTCACTTTGTGAACGTCATTGGTATGAATGCCTTCCAGATCGATATTTCAGCTTGGTATGGAAGTGGGGGTGGCTTGGATGGAATTGAGCTGTTTGAAAACGACATCTTCGCTTATGCGATCCCCTCCTTCAACGAACCTACCTGCGCCGGAATCGCGGAAGCCTCAAATGCAACTGCCACAGGGCCGTGGGTGATATCACCTTCTCATTCAAGCGTTTCCGAATACTTGACAGCTTCCCTAACTGGAGACTCAACTGCAGCTTCAGTTACATTTTTGCCAGACATCAAACAGTCCGGCAATTACTCTGTCAACATTTACACTCCAGGATGTATCCAAGACAATTCCTGCGCAAATCGTGGCCAAGTCAATATCACAGGTGTTATGTCAACTGGAACTAGCAATGCTGGATTCACAACTCAGATTTTCCAAACTAACAACTTCGATAAGTATGACCAGATATACTTTGGCTACATCGAAGCTGGTTCTAGCTCCTTCAGACCCTCAGTAACACTCTCCCCGGTGGCCGGTCAGAATCTCCAGAACCTCACAATTGTTGCCCAGAGAGTCGGCTTTACGCTCATCTCCTCTAGCGGTGGACTTAACAACATCTTCGAGTATGATCCTAGCCAAGCAACAATCAACACTGCCGACTTCGCCAATTCCACCTTCGACCTGGCTGGCATGAGTCTTCCAACGGGATCCGGCGTCAATACACTTCAAACCTCAGGAAGTACCACATTTGTTGGTGGAAATTTTACAACCAGCACCTTCAACAACATTTTTTCTGTCACGAGCTCTGGTACCACAGCACTTACTGGAAGTGGTCTGAATGGACAAGTCATGACAATGTTCTTGAATGGTACTCTCCTTTATATTGGTGGCAAGTTTTCCAACACGAGTACTGGTGGAAACATTGGTTTAAACAATGTCGCCTCCTACGATACGTCAAAGAACACGTGGACTGCCCTCGGAGCAGGTGTGAATGGCTTGGTGACGAGCATTGTACCCCTTTCGATGAACATCACCACAAATGTGCCCGAGACCGTTATCACCCTGACTGGAGACTTTACCGAGATCCTAGCCTCCGGCAGCAATAGTTCGGTAGCTGTTGCTGGATTCGCTGTGTGGGTTCCCTCCAAAAATAATTGGCTTCAGAACTTGAACACCGGAGCTATGGGCATCACAGGACAACTCACGGTAGCTGTTGACCTTCCAGGCGGTGGAAGTCTCTTTGCTGGGTCCCTATCAACCTCACAACTTAGTACTAGCGGCGCAGTCGCCCTTGCGTCAGGAGCCCTGAGCACTTTACCCGTGCACATTCAACCAACCCAGCAGCAATCATCAACCACCTTGACAAAGAGAGCTACTACCAGTCAAAATGTTACTGGTGTCGCCACCGGTCTCTTCTACGACAACGGTGGGCGCAATGTCACCGTTCTTGGTGGCCATTTCACAGCGACAGGCACGAACGGATCGGCTATCAATAATCTGCTTTTCATTAATGGATCAAACTCTGATACGATCACTGGAGTTGGTCCGTCCTTGTCGAACGACTCGACGATCCTGGCTTTGGCAGTTCAGGCAGACACTTTGTATGTTGGAGGGTCTCTTACTGGAACAGTCAATGGTAATAGCGTCAGCGGATTGATCGCGTTCGACCTCATCACTTCATCCTTCGGAACTCAGCCACCCTCTCTCTCTGGTGGAAACGTAAACGCAATCTCCACCAGACCTAATACAAATGATGTGTATGTTGGTGGAAGCTTCTCTTCAGCAGGTTCTCTGAGCTGTCCTGCTGTATGTGTCTATGCTACTGGCGTTGCGCAATGGGACAGGCCAGGTACAACTCTCGAGGGTACTGCCAGTGCTATGCTCTGGACCAGCACGAGCGCACTACTTGTTGGAGGGTCTTTGACAGTCAATGGAAACTACACATCCCTTGCCACGTATGATGCCAAAACTCAGACTTGGACAGCCGCAACAGCAGCAAGTGGAATTCCAGGACCTGTCACAGCAATCACTGCAGCCAACAACGACAACAGCCAATTCTGGGTGGCAGGGACTGCGATAAACGGTTCAGCCTTCCTCATGAAGTTCGACGGCACCACTTTCCAGACTCCTCCAAGCACTTTCGGGAGCAGCTCAAGCATTCGGGGTCTTCAAGTCCTTTCGCTGACTAAGGATCATGGCAACACCGATCTCGTCCCTAGTGGCCAGACTTTGATGATCACAGGCGCCCTGAACGTTCCTGGCTTTGGAAATGCATCATCTGTACTATTCAATGGCACCACCTTCCAGCCTTTCGCTCTCACGACAACTGCATCTAATACGGGTGGAAGCTTGTCTCAAATGTTTGTCCAGAAACAAAACTTCTTCTCCAGCTCAGGTATGTTTTCCCTCTCGCTTCCAAGTCGTTCTCAAGCTAACAGAAATCAGGTGGCAAACTTGCCAAAGGCTTTATTGTACTGATTGGACTTGCTATCGCACTTGGCATCATCTTCTTGATGGTTGTCCTAGGTGTCGTATCCGAGCGTATCCGAAGAAAGCGCGAAGGCTACGTTCCAGCACCTACATCAAACTGGGACAGGAACCATGGCTTCTCTCGAGTCCCTCCTGAACAATTATTTGGTTCATTAGCGGGCGGCCGGAGCGCTGTTGAAAAGCAAAGCACGCAACTTTGATGATCAGTATAATGAAGGCGTTTGGGTTGGTTAGGGGGCGTTCTGTGCAAGCTGATTTGGGCGGCCTTCTACCTTCTGTTTTGATGTTTGCGGCATACCCTTGGAGTTTTCCTCACATACAGGGCCTAGTGCTCTTTGCTCTATCACTGGGCATACTTTCACGACCTTTACGACGAGCGCCATGTGCTGCTGGATCTCTGGGTTCTCTTTCGTTGTTTTTTCTTCTTCACACATACGAAGCGCCTAATGTTTACCGCTATTCACCCCTGATGTTTTTCACACCTCAATCTTCTCTTTGTAAGATATCTCTTCTGCGGTCACGTCACAAGGCTGCGAGGGTAGGCATCTTAGAGGCATCTTTGATGGCTACCGCTCATGTATGTTCAGCGGGGTGTAATGTAAAGTGGTTTAAAAGTGGATATGGGAAAAGAAAAGGAATACAGAGCATAAATGCAATGATCTGAATGAAAATTTTCCCCAATGATTTGTGATGTTTATGCTATGTCGTTTCTACACCTGCGCTCAAAAGTACGGTACTTGCCTGTTCGATCAGTGTGTATTCAACACTCGGTTTTTTGGGCAAGACTAACGGTCTGCGAGTTCATCTCGACCTTTCCATGGCGCTACGAGTCCTCTTGACCAGAGCAGTAGAACAATCAGATTGTGGCAACAGTAGATGATGATGGTCTATCTAGTGCTGCTACTTCGAGTACTTCGAGTTGGAGGTGCCTCTCCAAGGCTCCTTCCTCGCCCAAGCATCCTTCCTATCTTGGCGCATGATTCCATCTTACCAGCACAGGATGTTTCCTTTGCCAAGGCTCACAACAAAAGGATCCCAATCGTAACTTCGTCGTCATCGTAACTATAGAGATACGAGAAGAGCGAGCTACGAACCTCATCACTCGCCCTCTAACAGGGAGCAAGACAGTGCTTTGTGGAGAGCTATACGGAGCACATATCCATCAATCCGTTCATTTGGTCCCGGGAAACCGGAGGCTACCCACGGCCTCACTGAGCGGTTCTCTTACCCGGCGAGAATCTGGCGGGCGGATGACCGACAGAGTCGAGGAAACATCGCGGGTGTGCCCATACCCTGCCCAAATCTGGATCCTTCTCCCAAGAACTTTAGGAATGGCTCTTCGTGGTGCACAGTCCACAAACCTTGTCCTTTGGCATTACCCAGTCCATCTGCATGGATCTTGCACACTCATGGGAGGCTCCTTCCCCAGTCCTTCCAAGAGAGTGTGATGTGGAACCTCCGTTCTTTGGAGATTGTGAATTTTCTGTGTATGACAACCATACCTCCATCACTCAATCAACACGTACCATCTCCATCTCCCCCTCCTGGCCACCATAAATATCCAACCTACCGTCCCGAAGGCTGGTATTAATAACCACCAATAATCAACCACAGTTTCATACCAATCAACTGTCCATGCATCCGTCCAATACAGCACCTTCGTCATAACACCTCCAACAATGCCTCCTACCACAGCTGCTGTTCCCCATTCCACATTTGAAAGGTATTTTGCTATGGAAGAAACAAGAGAGGGATTTACGAAGTAGAGGCATAATGGGAGCACGGCGAGCAGCAAGAGCAGGAGGTGTGATTTCGCTTTATGGATCCGCGAGGCGTGAGCAGAGGGTGTAGGGAATAAGTCTGGTGGTGCGCCGATGTGATTGCTGGAGAAGGCGCGGGGGTTTGGTGGTCTGCTGGGTGAGGTGGAAGGTGAGGGTGAGGAGGGTTTTGGTGTGGCTATAGAGACGGAGGCTGTCTTTGTGTTGCTGGTCGGCGAGGGGCGAGAGGGAGTCGCCTGGGAGCGTGTTGTGACCATCGTGTCGGAGGTATAGGTCGGAGGTATGCGGGTATGCAGAGCAGGACTGATGCGACTGAGGCTTGTGGGAGCTGCTTTGAGGTCCGTGGCGGAGAGAAGCAGCGGTGTCGCGCAACCAATGGTGATTCGGGATTTGATTCGGCTGAAACAAACGTCCTGGCTTATGTGCATTAGAAGGCGCGTCTCGCTCCGCGGAGTTGGATGCTGAAATAGCAGTTGTACAAGAATACAGAACTTACAGAAGCAATGAAGTTGAGGTTCAACTACTATCGTGAGTTTTAGTCTGTTGACTAGCTACTTGTGGAGAAGCGTATTGGATTAGAACTTTAAAAATGTCTGTACATCATCTAATGTTTTTGTACATCTTCTCCATGCCGGACTTTATTGTCAGAGAATGTCTCTGTCGCTCGAGGGACATTCTCAAGTGTTCATTGTCCATCTCGGACTTGAACACCCGGTCAGTTGCCAATCACCAACCGACCTTGGGGCATTCTACTAGCAAAAATGTCCGACGTCCGGACAAATTTCAAACTGTTGCAGTTGTCCAAAGTGTCACTGGACATTGCTCAAAGATTCCGAATGGTTTTGAGGACGGACACTCTTGGCTCCTGGAGATAACCATCTTCATCCCAAGGCTGTAACGTCTCTTCACCGGAGCCAACCTCCGCAGTCGTGTCACTGCATCTCATCTCCCAAGAAAACCTCAAAATGACAAAATCCCAAAGTCGGCGAACACTTGGAACCCTCCATCCCAATCATGAAGTCATTCCCAACCAACTCATCACCTGCAGTGCAACTTCCCGGCCCAGCACCAAAAACTTCACTTACATTTCACACCGCGCTTCACATCGTACAACGCTCCCGAGCCGTCCTTGCATTTTTCAGAGCTATGCTCGTGCGACCTCTCTTCGCTGGCCTGCAGTAGACCCTCTTCACCGGCACATGGACGCACAACAGGTGATAGCGTACACGGTTCGATCGCATCTGCATCTCGCACCACCCCATTATCAGCATCATCACGTCCACGATCCAGTACCGCCGTGAGACACTCGGGTCCCGAGGCCGAAGTCTGGGGCCGGGAGACATTTGTGTCACAGACTCTAGTTGTTGTCACTTCTCACCTATCGTTACATCGTTCGACACTCTCCCGTTCTGCTGTCTCGGTAGTAGGCTTCCGGGAGTTTTGGAACAATTTTGCTTTTGCTTTTTTCTTAACGTCTGGATAGGACTTTGGCTGCAGGTTGTGGCTTTTGAGCCGGGGGCCGTTATTTTGGTTGGCGGCTGGCTACTTTGGTAGGTTTTTGATTCAGATTGTGGATTTTAAGGAAAGAACGCCTGATGTAAGGTTTCGGAGGAGAGTCATTTTACCGTTTTTGTTTCGCCGTGCATTCTTCACAACAGCTGTTCCTGTTATTCCGAGTGCGTTGGCGCATTCTCTCGATCCAAAAAGCAGAGTCTAGATGTTTGGAATGTTGTTCGTGATTTTGTGTCACGTTTTGTCCATCGGTGTGTCAGCATCAAATCTGATCCTCATCCGGAACATCGCCCTCCGGTTCCCCACGCCTCCTTGCCTCACTTCACAATTTGAGCCTGGTATCTAAGGGAGCAAGACATCCCGCACCCTTGATGCACAACAGGGATACCGAAAGGGAACAAGGGTACTCTGCGGCTAAGAACGCCACTGACGATGAGTCTCACCTCACCCCTGACCTCCTCTCTTCGTAAAAAGGTGAGGAGACAAAAGAGGAAGGAATGAGGTATCTGAGCTCGTCATGAGTGAAGGCGAATAGCATCATCGGGCATAGATACTTCATTGACCAGCTTTAAGTGGTCGGGTACAGCTGGTGATAGATGGCGACAGATGGTGGAGTTGCGACATTGTACTTAAGTCTCCTCAGGGTCCTGCCATTCTCCACCTCTGATGATGGAAGATTGGGATGAGGGGATATTTTATCTTGAGATCCAATTGGCGAGGAAAAAGAGATACAAAGTACTTGTTTTCGCATGCGCTTTGTTGCAATAACAGCATCATACCTTTGTCAGTGCGGTTTGAATGGTTTGCCCCTCATTATTATTCTTGTTCTAACACCACCAGCTTCAGCTGAACATCTCCAAACCATTCTTTCCTTAAGATAAGAATAGAAATAGAAACAGAAACAGAAACGATGAGAGATGAAAGGTTGGTGAAAAGACCCGAGCAATTGACTTCCCTTGAGGCCCCATTGATATCTATCATACACCCTTTCCACCCACACTGCCCGTTTCATCTGATATC
>FJOG01000001.1:1326581-1390520 GCA_900073065.1 Phialocephala subalpina
TATCTTCCATGCGCTTGCTGGCATTCTCTTAACCTTTCGAAGTCAGCCCTGGGCTTGGCTCATGTAATCACCAGACCCTGAAATTCAAAACCAACCCATTGAGCCCAACCACCATCCCTATCAAAACTCAAAACCCAAGTGGCGAAAATCATCATCGCATCCAACGCATCTCCTGGAAACTCTGCCCTTCCATCCCTTTTCCATACATCGTTCCAAAGATGACATATGACGATGAAGGAACATACCTCCTATCCACTCAAAGGTCTTTGCCAGCCCTGTCCCCCAGCCCTGTACGTTTCAAGTTGTCTTGCCCACCCATCCGTCCCCACACCCGCCAACGGATGTCCCCCAAAAGAAGGTTAGCTTAAAATGTTACCAGTCTTTTCCCATCTCCCCCTGTCATGAATCACGAGACCTGGGCGATCGGCGCCAACGTGGTCGGCGATGTGCCTCCTTTTTCTGGTAAGTGATCGACACTTTTCTTCCAGGCCTGTAAGTTTGATGGTGGGGTCAGGCTTCTTTTGGGACGACTGAGGGGTGAGTGTAATTTTGAATGAGGCTGTGTAAGGAGCTTGTTTGCTGATGTTGAAATTGGATGATGCTTTGGGGAGCGGCTTTGGAATTAGCCGTTGAGGTGTAGAACGTTTCATGTTGTTCTTCGTTGGTGATCATGTTCATGGGTTGAAAATTCTGATGATAGCAGGGGATCAGAGTTGGGGGCGGTGAAGTTACTGCGGCCGCAAGCTGGTGAAGGAGAGAGGAGACGTTTGAGTTGGACGTGTGAGGTGAGTGATAGACAGGAGAGAAAGGAGAGCCGCGGTTGGCGCCGAGAAGGAAAAAGGGGGGAAACTTCTCAAATCTCAAGATCTCGAGAGAAGTACCGGAGCGGGAGGCAGATCTCAAGTACCTTAGAAAAGAGCAGATCGTTTCACATCACATTCAAGGCCAGGAAAGTCCAGAATCATGATTATGTTCTAGTATTCCACATCATTAATTTTTAGTCGTAGCGACTGTGCTATATGTATCCATTCGAGCCATTCCATTGCCTGCCATGTTCCAAGCCGTGGGGGTATATGTAACGAGAGTGAAGAAACAAGCAAAAAAGCAACCACATCACCGCAACCCTAATCATACAACTCCCAACCAATTCTCCCAGCCAGATCTCGACCCAGTTCAAGAATCCATGGCATGAAGACGGTACGGGAGATCTGCCCGCCATTTCCCTGCAACGCCATAAAAAGCAAATACAAGCAACTCGTGAAATCGAGTGCTCAATCCCATTGTTCCCAAATAGAGTGCCGTCCAATCTTGTATTGTAATTCTGGACCCCCTCTTTTTGTGAATGAAAGTATTAGAAGAGAAGTATTTGTCTAGCGCAACAAAAAAATTACAATAAGCAAGTAGGCGTAAACAGACAGATTTCTTCCGCACCCGCGCAGTGGGATATCAACAACGCTGAAGGGATATCGCAAACACAAAAACGCAATTCGTAATCAACACAGGGCGTAATTCCGACCTCTTACTGACTTGGGTGACGCAGGAGGGGTCGCGGAAGCGAGGAGACGTATATCAACATTTCGTAAAGAAGAGTCGTATCGTGAGAGTGCGCATTTATTCGTCCGATTGGTGATCTTCTGATCCTGCTTCGGAGCGCGCTTCGCCCTTGTGGACTTTTCTGTGTCGGCGCAAGTTGGAGACTACTGAGAAGTGTCTTCCGCAACCTTCAACCTCGCAAGAGAATGCTGTAATGACTTAGCAAAAGATCCTCTCTCATTTCATATTCAATCAAGACTTACGCTTCTCGCCAGTGTGGCTGTACATATGCGTTTGTAGCGAACTTGGGCGCGTGAATCGCTTGTCGCAGACCTTGCACTTGTGCTTCTTCTGTGTGCTCGACGACACCTTTGAGCTGAACTGACCCATCATCGATTGTGGCGCTGGAGGAATGCCTCCATTGAGAAGACCTGATGGTCTCGGTAATGTTCGAGAAGAGACGGATTCGATGTCGGAGCCAGCGTTCGAGTAATCGCTCACTGAGGAATCGACTGAGCCGCCGAAATATGATGGGTAGGTACCGGATGAGGAGATCGAGGAGCTGGTTGAGTGTGTCGTTGGGAATCCATATGAATCACCTGACCCTCTTCCCACACGTCCTTGTCCACCATAGATGTTGCGCGGTGTCGTGTTCTGGCTCATGGCGATCATGCCTCTGCTGGCATCGATCGCGTCGCCGAAGCTTCGTGTTGACTCATGGTGAAGTCCTCTGTCATTGAAGTCAATAAGTGAATTTGGGCGTTGAAGGCGTTGCGCGTCCTCCGGAAGATCGAGGAAAGAGCTGGAGGGTACTGACGGTTGTGATAATCGTCTTGCATTTTCCTGTTGCTGGAGGGCATACGTCGATCGTACTGGTGCTGGGGCATAGCCCATGGATTCGTATGGGGTGGAGGTCGGCGCATAGTGGTTTACTGGCGAGGGAGCGCTCGAGTATGCGTGCTCGTTTCCATATCCGGTAGAAACAGAACGGGTAGGACTCAGCAAATCTTGGGGCATGGTGAGTAAATCCCGTTCGCCATATACATCCGCCATGAGAGGGCTACCTGACGATGCCGCGGACATTGGTACGCTGGCATAAGATCCCATTGATACATTGCTGTTCACGCGGGGTGATTCATGCTTTCCAATGTTGCTCTCGAGTCCCAGATTGGGATTGATGTTGTGGTTGTGCGAGGAGGCGTATAGGCCATGGTTCTGGGCGGGCGCGGACGACGCAGACCATGGGTTGGTGAATTGGGGAGTGTTCGAGTAAGACATGTGGTCGAAGTTCATGCCGCCGAAGCGTTGTTGATTGTCGATGGCCATAGTCATCTTAAAGACGATCAAGAGTGTCAAACGTGACAGGAGTGTTCTCTCAGAAGAATAGTAGTTTCAAAGAGACGTGGATCAGATGCAAGATCCCGTAGAAGGTCGTGTTACGTCCGGCCGAGGCGATGTCGCAGAGATGGATAGACGATCAGTTTCGTCCTGACGGGTGGGATCAGCGTCCTTATGTGCTTGCTGGTGCAACAGAAATACGGAGACAGAACCAAGCAGTTGGTTGGTTGCCAGGATTGATTGAGGCCGTTCTTGACGCTGAGCAGCTGCTATTCGTCTGATAGAGAAGGCGGAGTGGGTAGCGTAGGAGCTGACTTCGCTCGACTTTTTGAGGAGCCTGGGATATGGTTGAAGAGTGGGGCCGGGAGAAGTTTGGGATGCTCTCAGAAAGGATCGACAACAATGAAGTTCTCCTGATTCCCCTAGAGACTGCAAGTCGTACTTTCGTGTGGTGCGGAGATGCTAGGTCGTTTTTTCTCAGCGTGGATGGAGATTAAGCTCAATAAGACGAGTTCCACTTCGAGAGTAGTGAGAGCTGTCAATGCCTCCGGCAGTCTGGTGATCGACTGGTATATGAATGCCAAAGCGTGGTGGGCGGCGATGATGTGATGGGCCGAGTATTGACCCGGATGAAGTTGGCGAAGATCGGAGGCCACGAGTGTTTGAGACCTTCTGCGCCGGGAGATCGTAGTGTGTCTAGTATTTTGCGGTGCTCTGAAGAAGATTGGGGTGTGTGCGTTGATGGAGACGTCTGGGAGGAATTGGGAAGTATATGAGGTCGATCACAAGGCGGGGGGCAAAGGAGCTTTACATAAGAATTCCATAGGCGGTGGTGGTGGTCATGGTGGTCGATGAGGTGGAGTCTGGCGTATGGGGACGTGTGTGGACGAGGATGAGGGTTATGGGACCGCGGACCATGGGTATTGGGTATGTGCTATCTATGATGGAGAGGTGCAGGGATGGCCAGGATGAGGAGGAAATCAACCATCAACCAACCTAGCTAGCTAGCCAGCTAACAATGTCCCGAGCAGCTAAAAAGACTGGGAGATGTGAGCACGGTAGTTTTGCATCGGCCAAGACAAAAAGAGAGGAGACCAAGATCTCAGTTGCAGCCGGAGCCAGAGAAGACGAACCAAGAGCCGGAGAGGAGCAGCACGACGTACGCGGAAGAAACAGCGACCGTCTAGTTCGTTCGTTAGACAGAAGACGTGGGAGGTATAAACAGTACGGGTACGGAGTAGTCTGCTGGGTAAATACCTAATCATAGATCGTAGCCAGATTGAAGAATGGAGAAACAATCAAGTAAGTCAGTGTGTGTGTGTGTTCCTGCTGCCCCAGTTTTCCATCGGATTGCAGCGTGGCGTTGGTTCGGGAGGGGCCCTGACCTGAGAACTGAGTGAAGTTGACTCCGGTAGTCCAGAGACACCAGAGACAGCCACCTCCGCTGAGGCACTCGGAGCCAGGCCAATCAGTGCACGCGTCTGGGAATAAGGACGGGGGGGCCGCACAGGGGAGTGTGTGTATCCGACGAGGGGTGGTCAGGGATGAGGATGGATGGAGGCAACCTGCAATTGCTGGACCATGAGCCCTGGGAGCACCACGGTGGCCATTGAAAACGAACGTACTGTAGCCCTGTGTTTCGGCCACACTGGGCTCTGGTTGATGGTATCACGAACCCGATAGGCTGGGAATGCATGCCTTTCGCCTGCTTTGGGACGCAGCAATGGGATGTGCACGACGATTGCGGTAATGGGAATCGCCATGGCGTAGGTGGGCAGGAAGGGCAGGCCTAATTGGGCTGCGAAGGGATACATACGTCTGTACCTAAAGGAACTGCTGTCATGATGACGGCCAACCGGCAAGTTCTCCTCAACTTGCAGCAGGTAAGATACAGGCACTTCAGCGTGGCACGCCGTCGAGGAGTTTGACTCCGCGCAACCACTCAGTGTGCTCCAGTGATTCAGCGGCTGTGCTTCAGCGGACCCCAATGGCTGTCCTGCTGCAGGGCTTCTAGGGCTTCCAGGGCTTCACTGGCCTGTTCACTTCAGATGGACCCCGAAATGACGCTGAGGTAGGGATTAGAGTCCAGGGGGTGATGTGAGGCGTACAGCAGAGACGGTCGGTGGCGCTCTGCCAGACCAGGGGATGCCTGTGAGGGAGAGGGAAGATAATCACTGATGCGCCACCATTCTCATCAACGAATCCCCGTCCATATCGATGGCGGAAGAATAATAGATAGATGGATGCGATGATATCGACACCTTGACTTGATGAGATGGCGGACTTGACCTCTGGACCACTGGACCACTGGACCATTTCTGTCTGCGCTTTACCTCTTTTCGTCAGCACCAAAGTCTTGTATTGAGCAAGAGCTAGCCTCTTCGGTATCTCTTGGTCTTTCTTGCGCTCAATGCGGGATCTCGAGAATTCGATGTCCTGCTAGTCCAGCTACACCTAGACAAGCAAACCCAAAAAGCTCAGACATTTGCCAGAACCCCAGGCGCTGTGGCTTCAAGCCACACGATCCACACTTTGTTTTCTGGCTCGGCGCAATCGTTATCGCAGTTGCTCAACTAAGTTCCCATTATCTCAGACGCCGCCCAAAACATCAGGGTCCACGGTCTTTTAAAAATTAACGTAAGCCTCTCCCTTTCGTGGGCTGCAGGTGGCTTTCCTCTAGTTCCTGCTAGCAAGAAGTCACAATGCTGGTGGTGTCAGCCATTTCGACACACAGCCTGAATCGCCTCGGCAGATGTGCGTGTGGGGAAGCGGAACGAGGACTTCGAACATCGAATCACAGAATGGTCATGAACCCTTCAGGAAGTGCAAGGCGAGCAAATCGCTACTCTCCCGCCGAGTACCTTGGAGTTAGGGCTTCACTTCGAGGGTGTACCTTGCTGCCATTCTTGCGACGTCGGGCAATATCAACACAAGGCGAGGCGAGCATTCCTCATGGTCATGCCTCATCCATGTGAGCGAGGCAGGAATTCGTGAATGTTGGCAAGCCACAAGCAACAAAGAGGTCTGTTCTGCGAGATGAACAATTGGCCGAGTAGAGCCGTTGCCCAGGCTCTTTTCTATTCGTTAGGAATCCCAAATGGCGGCCGGAGAGCTTCTCCTTTCCCCGATTGTTTTGTTTCTTTAATTGCTTTTCGAGATCGTTCATCTGATAGAGTCTGTGCGTTCCACCAACAAGCCGTCGAGATGTGGAAATTTTGAGACCACGAAAACTCTCAACGCTCGGAGAAATTGCGTGTTGGTTTTACGGCAGTAACCATACTGTTTCCAGTCAACCAGTCCTGAAGAGTTGATTGAGAAGAAGATGTCACGTTGCTCAGCGCGATTACTCCAGCGTACTTCCCTTTCGACGACACGACGGAAGGCTGGAGCCGTAGCTTGCACTTTAAATGGTGGCGTCCGGGCTTGTAACGACAGCAGCACTCGCGTTGGAGCCGTCGATGGCACTAAGCTCCAGTCCCCCGAGGCTCGATTTGCTTCCTGTCGTTCTCCCGCATTTTCAGATCCAAGATATCTCCACGGTCGGTGCAAGGTGGGCCGAGAGCTGTCCCGAGACGCAAATTCGCCCCCGTCGAGAATCCAAGGTGGTGAAAATAAGGTAGGGCAGTGCAGCTTGTGGAGGTGAAGTTGCACCAGCTCAACAAAGGGCCGAGGAAGGGCTGGTAGTTTGTCCCCACTTGGTATGCTTTCGCCAATCATGCTCGTCTCCCATGCTGGAGGCTTGACACCAAGGCGAGTCTAACACCGGGATGTCTGTCGATCCGGACGGCAATCGAGGACGAGCAGAAGTCAAAATTTGCATTTTCAACTCCCAGATCGTGGCTTGCAGAAATTGGCGTCGCCAGTGCTGAATCCCGATAGTCTACTGGATGGAGAGCCGGGCGGTCGGACAGCTTCCTCCGGCCAGAAGTAAGTAAGAAAGAAACTCTGGAAGGTAAACTATCGATTCGATTCGACTCGATTCAGGAAGTCACCAATTCACGAATTGCTCAAGGGTTTTTCTTTGATGCAGACAAGGTTCACACTGCAAGTCGATATACGGACCACTCACAGCAACTGTTCCTGGGAGGCGGTCTGCAGCCTCGATGCCGTGCGAGATGTACCCGTCCTCCCCACCTTCATGATTGGAGGAAATCGTTCTCGAGATTGAAAGGTGACGTCGCATTCAATGCCTCATCCAAAGCAACCCTTGCTGAAACCGAAGATGCTGGTTCAGACCCTGGCAGGCTGAGAAGGTGTGTGCATCGCACCCTTGAACGTCACTGATGAGATCCTCGACTCAATCCTCCCCACCAGACCTGGTACTCGTTGTAAAGCAACGTATCTATCTATCTCTTGAACTTTCTTGCGACGCCGGTACAGCACGGGTATGGTATAGAGATCCATATTGACGAGAGGCGCTCCAGTCATCCAGCGTTTGCGATTCAGCGGCGAGGAGTACTTGCGTGCGCGTCCATATCTGCGGAACCTTCAAAGGCTAAATCTCGCTCCGATGAAGGAACCAGAGGAGGTCTTGAATGGTGCCGATGTTTCGATGGAGCACCGCGGGACCAGACCCGCACGTCGCAACCACAACGACTCACGTCGACTCATGTAAGCAGAGATAAAGTTTGGGGTTTAGTCCACGTCGGGCGGGACTTGTACAAAGGTGGCACCTGATGGTTGGATTCTCCATCCGCAAGCTCCAACGCCCTGCAGTTCCCGCGGTTGGCTTCACTGTGCTCCAGAGTGCTGACTCGCTGGTGTGGAGAGGCATGCTGCAAGAAACACAGTTGAGTTCGCCCGATGTCCTGAACTCGCACTTGTGTGCGCCGCCAGCGACGAATCTCAACGCTGTCGTGCGGAGAGAGAGTTTCCCGAAAAGAAAAAAAAAGCCACCGAAAGCGAGGAAAGCCACTGAAGAAACGCCCCCAAGACCCTGATGAGCTTTGCATGCAGGGAAAGGAAGCTGTGGTGCAGTCGTGCAGATACGGGACCCAGAGTACATGTTGATTTGCCTAGGTTGAGCAGATAATCGGATTTGACAGCTCCTCTACCAACTGGCTCAACTCCTCTTTCCTATCACCAAGTCAGGTGTAGCAGCACGGTTGTTCGGCACATAAGCTATTCTCCAGTCGATAACATCTTCAAGCCTCATGCTAGACTCACACCTACATCAACACCCTCATCGAGCGTCCAAAATAGGCTGTCTGATAAAATTGCAATTAATGCTCAAAGCCCAAGAGCAGATAGGAAAATTCAGAAAGCGCATCTTGAAGCCAAGAGCTTTTTGAGAACCCTGTCGAAATCGTCCACTCTTGAGCAGGCCTCCCTGACATGGCGTTGCTGCATCTGTGCCAAAGATTCGCAGACGATCCCCGCCTCAAAGCAGACAGACGTTCATCTCCAAGTGCTCCATTTCCCAGCAACCTGGTCCGAAAAAAAAAAGTTCGTGATCATCACTCCTTACCCAGTCCGTACCTGTCAATCTGCGTCGCCCCATCTGGCAGCCCCCAACCCACCAAGAAAACATCCAAAAGAAGCATGAAGTCTGACCGTGGCCTTATCCACCCTCATCTGTAATTTTGCTTTGCTTCTTGCCCTGGTACGGTTGAGTTCCGTCAGTGCGAGGGCAGGCCGTCCTCTCAATGCCGAGCGACAGGCCGCAGAACCCATGTCTCGCTCTCGGGATCCCAGTCTTTCTCTCCTCATCCCAGTCCAAATTCATCTCAACCCCCAGACCCCTGAACAAGGCGATTGTTTCATGTTTCTCCCCATCGCTGCTTGCGGTATGGCCCGGTGGATCACATAAACGCCAAGGAAGAAACATAAGATGAAGCATGGTCTAAGCTTTGCCCGCCTTGCAGAATGCGGCAATCGAGACAGGGGAGAGGCAGAGATGATCCCCCACATTGAGGACGTGCCCGCTGCTTGCTCATTTCCTACCTGGTGCGGATGGGTAAGGCGCTGTCTGGCGCTGGCTCGGGAACGTTATGGATCGACCACGCGTATAGCGCTGAGGCTTAATGTGTGCAATGGCTCCGAGTATCTCGCCGAGGGGCTTCATGGCATTGGCATTTGGTAGCAGGTACCAGTCACGGGTCATGGGAATAGACAGAACAATGTCGAAGCTAGGAAATAGATAGGCACCCTGCAAGGACTCAGGAGAATTTTAACAACATGACTGAGATGAAATGAGATGAGCCTTGGAAGATAATACGAGACATGGGGAAGGGAAGAAGGAAAGTTCCGGCAACTTCGGGGACATGTCGTGCTTCAAGGCATAGAATTGTTGAGATCAAGATGGATATGGACAGAGAATGTGAAGCTCAAGCCCCTTCATGACAGATACTTCCCTGGACATCCAAGCCAAGGCCTGTCTGTTGACGATTGTAGTCTGACTCGACCGACTTCGAGATGCCATCGAGATATCGAAGCTTTGCCGCCGTGCCCTTTCGCCCGGCCGAGCCCAGCTTCGCTGTCTTCCTATCTTCCAACTCTGGGAACAGCCCATGTTCGTCGAGGATGAGGTGGAACCTGAAAGTTCGAACCGATCGTCTCCTTTACTTCCTATTCCAAAGTGTCATGGCCCCATCTTTGTGGTCTCCCCATACTCGACTCTAGAAAGAGTCAGGATCTTCGATAAACAAGGCTGGACTTCACGATTGTGATCCAAAGAACTATCACCAGCATGAAGCTATTGATGCACGCTCCCTGCTTTCGAGACTCCAAGGCCTTCAATGACGAAGCTGGGGCTGGGCGGTCTGATCGATCACCTGCACGACTTCTCGTCCCAAAGCAGCCATGGAGCGATCTTCACCGTCTTTCCATCTTTCAAGGACTGAGCTTGGGCCTGAACTCATAACCCCATCTTCCAAAAATGCAATCTTCAGCATCGCGAGGATCTCAATTTCCTCATCATTGAAGGCCCGAATGATGAAGAGCTGACCCATTCTTGAATTCTACCAGAAGAAGAACTTCGAGTGAACATGCTTAGCCACTTTGATGACTCAAGAGAGGTCTTTCGTCGGACGTGAACTCTCAGTTATTGTGATGCCCCCTGAGAATGTTGCTCTTCTTCCCTCAACACCAAGTAACCACAGGACGAGTGTTCTTTGGCAAAAGTACTTGAGTAAGATACTGAAAGATCAAACTGTTAGTCATTATGGCATTCACTTGGAAAGATGAACTTATCTGACTCCTTTCCCAATTCCTCCAGCAGTCTGGTATCAGTCGAAGACTCAAGTCTGCCTGCCTGCTTGAGCACTGTGTTATTTCTACCAGAGAACGAGTAATGAACCTCTCCGAGCTATTGTGCCTGATGAGTGCAAATTAGCAATCCGAATTAAGAAATCCAGTAAAGAATAAGCCCGAACGACAACACTACAGGGGAACAACAAGAACAGCTTACCAGAGGAAGGTGCAGGTTGAAAGGACGAATCCTCTATGGTCAGAAGAGGTGACACCTTCAAGCACAGGTTGCCGCCAGCAAGAGCATAAAATCGCAAGACAGGCTAAGAACTCTACCTGGGCAGTTCGAGATGCTGATGTTTTTGACAGGAACACCCTTTTCTAGCCTCTGACAGAGCAGCGTACTAATATCTAAAAATATGAAGGGATAGCAGGCTCGAGGTTCTGGGTGTGTAGTTGAAGCTGCTGAGGCCTTGGACGAAACGGTAAAATGGAACCACCAAGTTTGGAGAAGGCAAGATTTGAGAACGACTTCTCCCATGGATTGGAAGACGCTGACACTGTAATACAAGTATCTAATTTCGAAACGACATTGACATGCGCTATAACGATATACTTGAAACAAATATGGATACAAAGAAGATGGCCAGACCAAGGAAGACCCATCGAGAAGCACAGGAAAGCATCGACCACTTTCTGAGTGCTGCAGATGATTCGTGCCTAGTCTTGAAGATACAGTGACTTCACTGACGCCTGCTGAAGGCAGGCAAGGTCGAGGAAATCTTGAGTGGAAAGTTCAAAACAGTCTCCCGGTCCCCCACAACCATACTTGAAGACCAAGAAACACTTGACCAAGACTAGGAACTGCAAACATAGAGGCATATATACAAACACAGAAAATACAGTTAATGTGGTTTACAGTCGAGCACTTTCGCACTTGAACATGAAAACAAACGCTGAGAACAGGAACAGACTTGGTGGGCATACTTTTAAATTACATTGCTCCCGCTATGATACAATCCCATTCATATGCACCGTTCCTATTGAACCCCTCATTCCTTCAATCAAATAACAATCGCGAGCTCAGGTCGAATAATCTGCTCCCCACCCACAGGGCCATAATATGGAATCATGGAGTCTGCGACGTGGCAGTAGATATCGTTATGGATTCTCCAGTACGCAGTCCGAACCTTGCGTGCTGGGTGGAACAATCCTGCGAAAAGATAGTTGAGAACAAGTCCTGGCCCGATAGCCATTCGGATTCCGTCGATTGCTTCGATGATTCGGTCGATAACATGTGGACTGGTTTCGAAAAGGTTGGGCCATAGGAGATTGAGGAGATGGATCATGGCATCCTCGCAGCCAAGTCCGACAACACCAAGTGCAACATGTTTGGTAACGCTGGCAGCCTGTGAACGTGTTAGTGTATGCTTGCTATAAAGTATGAGGGGAGTGAAACTTACAGTCTGTCTGTGGACTTGGTCCCTGTCGATGAGTGCATCCTCAAGCAGTGGTGTGACGGCATAAACGTAGTCCTTCGCCATCTCGCCAATGTACTCGAAGAGGAACGACAGTGACTTCAAAACACCGTTCTGAACGTTTAGTTCAGGGACACGATACTCGTTCATCAATGCGGGAAGAACCGTGAATGGTGCGCAAGTCTCAGCAACAATACCAATGGCAACAGCTGTACAGACTCGAGATTGACGTTCCTGTACTCGCAAATTGTTCAGCAGAGTAGCCAAAACATCCTGTGGTCCGATAGCCTTTGCAATAAATCCGAAAGTGTTGTTGGCGGCTCGTCGAATACCCTTCTTGTGAGCCTTCAACATGTCCAGCAATTCGAAACAGATTCTCATCCATTCTCTTGCATTGACACTCTCGGGCCCACGATCAGCAATACGTCCAACCAAGTCAATGGTGTTCTCCTGCACCTTCTCGTGTCGATTTCGTAGAATTGGCGTCAGACGCGGTAAAAGATCCTTGATGGGTGGCTGCATCTGACTGATACCGACCACAGTGACAATAGAACGCAGAGCACCGAGGATGGATCCAAGAACTTCAGGGTATTCTTCACCGAGGTATTCGTAAAGCACCACGCCCAACTTGCCCATGAGTGCATCTTCGCCGCACTGCTTCATAACCATCGCAATTCGTGAAATCAAGTCCGCAGCCTGTTGTCGCACTGTCGCAGATTTGTTATTGAGACGCCATAGGATAGTGGAAACAATTTGAGGGAGATATGGCTTGCATCGTGTGCCCAGAGCGTTGACCACAGTACCAAATCCATTGAGCATTACAATATCCTCGACACTCTGCTCTTGGAAGGAGTGAAGGATACCATCGATCAAGCGCTCTTCCAAGCGCTCACCAATATCAGCAGCCCCAAGACTGGCAATCACCTTTTCGACTGTCTCCACAGTCATCTTTCTGTAAGCCTCACTCTCATCCTTGAGGTTGTTGACGATCCTCTCGACGATCTCGCCTACTCCAACCTTCTGGCCGAGATCTACAGTGGTCTCGACTACTTGTCGGTAGTTGCGCTTATCCAAGGCCATTCGTCGAACCCAGAAACTCTTGAAGAACTCGTCCAGAACATGTTCCTTGAGATAGCCTGCTGTCACGCCGTCTGTGCCAGCACACTGAGACACTACCTTCAGAACTACCTTCTTCATCTCCTCGTCAGGCGATGAGAATTCTCTCAGCAAGATTTCCATGATCTGACCAGTGTAGTAGTTTGCGTATTCTTCGTCCATCAAAGGAATGATGTAGCCGACGGCTTTCAAGAAACCTGCAAGACCTTTGCCACGCTGCTTTCTAGAAAATAAGTTAGAGGTAGTAACGGGTTATTAACAGAATAAAGATTGAGACCAGCCCAAAAAAGTTTCAAAAAGAGGAAAGTTCAAACGTACCTGGCGCCTGTCCAAAGCGGATTTAAGACATCGTCGAAGCTCTCAATACCGTACGGGTTGGCGGCTTCTGCCAAAGCTGCAAGAGCCAAAGCTACACAAGTTCTCACTTTGGCTTGCTCATCGTTGAGTGCCGGGCCAATGCAGTCTACTAAGCCTTTCAGGTGCGGCAATACTGCACAACCCATAAGAATAGGAATTTGCTGGATAATCTTACATCCAGTGTGGCGTGCTTGCCAACTCTTCTTGCTTCGACAGACAGCTCTCAAGAAAGGAAGAAGTGCAGGAATTCCGAGTGCGGAAGCAACGACGGCAAATGCTCTTGCAGTAGTGTTTCGAACATATTCGTCAACGTGATCGATATCTGGACGCATGGTACTGATCATGTGTGCAAGCCCAGCGGCTTTACTGAGGTTGGATATAATTTCTCTTCCCTCGACTCTTGCATAATAATCTTGGTCAATAAGCAGAGGCTCAATGACAACCAGAATCTTATGAACGTAAGGTCGAACAAGCTCGTCCAGTTTGTAAAGGACACGGTCAATGACTTTGACGAGCAAATGTCTCTCTTGGTCCTCCAAGGTCTTCTCCATCAGCAGGGGCAGAATTTGGTTGAAAAGGGGCCCGGCGCCAAATTGTCGAGCATTATCTGTGAGTTGACGTAGCGCAGTCTTTCGCATTGGTGGTGTGCCGTTCTTCACCTTCAGCAGAAGCCTCATGATCTTGCGTTCCTTAAGTTCCTCCACACTCATGGTGTTCTCATCACTTCCATCTGTGAGCTTCCCAAAGTATGCCATATCCTCGGCCTTGAAGAATTGGAGGTCTCCTACACCAGGAATCTCGGTTGGCAATTGCTTGCCAAGTGCTCTTCCGCTCTCAGGATCTTGCATCATGAAGCCACCAAATCCAGATGCCCCACCGGCGGGTGTTGGGGTTGCCATAATCTTCTGTGCAGCTGTTCGAATGGGAGCATATCCCGGTGGTGGATCCAGAATCTTATATCCCTCGCTTGGAAGCATCATATCAAGCTCTTCATCGGACAGTGGTGCGTTCCGGGCCGATATATCTGTGCCAAATGCCGTGGGCATTACTGGGCCTCCCGCTTGTGAAGGGTGCATAGGTGTAACTAGACCTTGATTCCCAATAGGTGTGGCTGCTGGAGCTTGATCCCATCTTGAACGTCGCTTGGGTGTCTCGTCAATAGCAGCTCCTCCAATTGCTGGTGTCTGGTCCCATCGCGAACGCTTTGTTTTGGCCTCGGCAGATTGTGCAGCGGTACCGGCAGAATCAGAGGCGACGTCCCATCGTTGCTTTCTCTTGCGTCCAGCTGTGACGACCTCAGTAGAGCCTGCGTCCTTGTTCTCCTTGTCGCTGGGCGATCCACTACCATCTTTTGTCAGCGTTGGCTTGTGCTGTGTGACTTCGCCATTTGATGCCTTCTCCTCGATAGCTCTCTTGACTCTCTCTTCTTCTCTCTCGAGGTCCCTGCGAGCCATAATCTCCCGATAACTTTCGCCATCTTCAGCCGCGCCGGCCTGCCTGTTGGCGGCAAAAGGATCCGCTCGAGTCGGTGTCAAAACACGGTTCAGCCGTCGCTTTTGATAGTCGGTCTCTCGATCAGCGATCCGCGCGCTCTTCTCTCGTCCCAGAAGTATATCCTCTTCCTCGACCCCGTTGCCGTGCGCAAACTCGTTCATCTGCTCCCTCGATGCTGTGTATTGGCCTACCAGGCGCCTGCTAGTATCCTCCATCTCCCCGTCATCATCGCCATCGCCATCGGTGACAGCAATAGAGGTATTATAGCCAGCAAACTTATCGCCACCATCGCGTTCGTACAGGGTGGTGTCGAAGCTTTCGGTCAAGGAGGCCTTGGTGGAGACATCAGTTCGCTGATTAGATGGATCAAACGTCTTTGACCCCTTCTTACCAGCAGAGGCGGCGTTCCTCTCCGCCTGAAGCTTCCTGATCGTTTCAAAGTCGGCGTCAGACATGTTGGCGCGCGCTGTGGGTTGTCGTTGTCTCTGGAGGAGTTTTGTAATCGGGATTTTGATATTATGATTATGCGGCTCTGACACTAGCCCCTTATGGATTAGCGCAACCCCCAGGCCGCCGAGGGGAATCTAATGAATTTCAGATGTCCCAGAACAGGTAGTCTTCTCTGAGCAATTTATGAAGTCTTTATAGTCACGAGAGCAGAAGTTATAGGGATCTTGTGGTGGTACGTCTTCGGAGGAGTCTGAAAGTTCAACTCATCACGTAGGTTTTTACTTGGTCGTGTGCTCCTAGGCATTTCATTGGAATCCCAGTAGGTGGCAATAATGCATTCATCCAAGAGATTTAAATCAAGTTGACATCCAGGCACTGTCGCGAAGATGATTTTCAGACTCGTTTTCGATAATAGTTTGAAGTATTCAATCTGCTACGCCACCTCAATCAGAATCAGCCTTGTCTAGTAGCTTTAGCTAAAGGCCACCAAGAAATGCAAGCCTCTCTTGGCTTGAAGATCAATTGAACATGAGGCAGAATGTACGAATGTACGAATGTACGAACATTCTTCAAACTATTTGAAGATCAAAAGTCGGGTTCCAGATCTCATATCCATTTTGAAGACTTACATCGTCAACTGTCAACCAAAGTTCCAATCTCCCATCATTCAATCGAATCTAACTTACGCCCCCTCGACCCTAGCAAGATTGGACAACATTGACCTTCGACTTATCTATCGGGAGCCTGAACACAAAGGAGAGCAAAAGACATTAGAAATGTTCTCAAGCAACCCTAGGCCTGCAGCAACTGTCGTACTCACGCCCGAAGAGGAGAAAGCAGAGACATTACGGCAGAAGAAGGAGTTTCATGCTAAGGCTCAGAAGAAGAAAGGAAAGGAGGAAAAGAGAAGACAGAGAAAGATGGACCACGCAAAGTAAGTTCGGTCCTTCAAGACTAGGTATGTGCCAGCATTGACCATTATGCAGCTCGAGTGGGGGTGTCTATACACAAATGTACAAGAAAGACAATGGCGATATCAGCTGGCGGAGAATGTGCTTTATGTCATGATCGTGTGGTGCCAACAGCGTTAAAGGAACTGAATCGAAAACGGAGAAACCCTTGATAGTACAATATCTGAGGCTGAGTTGGTGGATGTGGTAGTTTGTATTTTGGTTTGTGCGTTAAAAGCAGGCGCTTAATCAATTTCCTTGAACCTTGAAAGTACGTCCGCTTGCAGTCTTCCTCTCCTTTTCCTCGTTCTCTGGGCGTGCTCTCCGCAAAACTGGTGAGGGTCAGGCACAAATCCAAGAACAAAGTCTCGAGAGCTTGCTCACCTTGCAAGAAATCCGCAGTACGTCTCCGCATCCTCGAGTGGATATAAGCCTGTATGCTGTCAGAAAATGTGCCTGTGACATGCTCGCTCTTGCACATACTTTGGATGCCTTAATGTGATAGTGGAAGTAATCGCGGAAAGTCTGGATGTGAGAGATCACCTCTTCTCGTCTTTGGTTCGTCAAATGTCTCGGGAATAGAACTAGTGAATGTCAGTACCGAATACACAAATGATCGGTGCCAAAATTACCAAAAGTAACGTAGCCAATCTCTCCATTCCCAGAATCCTTTACGCCGGGTACACCTTGCAATTCCAGAGGCGGGTCAGTCCTAAACAGAACTTGTGGTGCATTTTGGATAGCCCTTCTTCGTGCATCAACGAATTCTTGAATGAAGACCTTGCCAAAGACTCGGTCGGTCTCCTCTCGGAAAATTGTGCTGAAGATGACTGTGACTCTGTCGTGGCTTGCTCGGATGAAAATAGATTCTTCGTCGCGGTAATGGATCGCCTTAACTTCTCCTCCCTCCTTAACGCCTTGTGGTGCCTCCTCGGATGTATACTTGGATGCCTCTTCATGTAGAGCGTGATACTCATCGAATGCTTGCTCGAAAGGTGCCGCCATGGCATTTCGTTTCAGTAGAGATACCCTTCGGATGAGGTCGTCTCGTGCCTCTGCAGACTTATTGTCAATCACTATCCAAGCCACAAGTACTAGGTTCCCACCTTTATCTTCAGGAAGGCTCTCCAAATCAACCTGTACAGAGAAGTTGTAGCCGCTTTCCGGCGCAACTACATATGGGCCATATTCGCGTTCCAGTACCTGCTGTGCGCCATACTTCACAAGCTCATTGAAGCACCGGACTTGGATGGAAACGAGGATCTTGGTCTTAGACTCGGGGGTTGAGATGTGGAAGGTTACGCCGTCGAAGTCTGAAACTGTCTGGTCGATGTTGACTGGAGGGGCACTATTGAGTAGCAATTAGAGTTGTCCTCATTCAACCAGAACGTACTCACCCTGAGAATCGCTCTGTAAGTACAGATTGAATCAGGACATTCTGATAGTCAAGGAGAAGCATCTTGAGATCGCGTTGTCGAGTTCTGATCTCTCTCCGTGTCTGTTGTCGAGTGTGCCTGCTGGTCTTGAAGAGACGAACGTAGTGGGTTGCGAGTAAGCTAGCTGCTTTGGGCTGTGGAGCTTATCGTAACTACGCTAGACGATAACCGCAAAAAGCTTCAGAACTTTTTTTCTGGCTGGAGTTGATGATCTTCTCCAACACTCTCACTTAAATATTTCTGTGCGGAGGGATTCTTTCAATTCTGGTTTGGCGCATTCTCGAATTTATAGGTAAGCCAAGCACAAATCCTAATCAACAATAGGGCCCTCAACATTTTGCGCGCATAGTGCTAACTTGAATGTCCTTGTAGGTCGCAAACTCAGGATGTGAAAATGGTCAAATCATACTTGTAAGCATGAAATTCTCGGAAATTCAAGAAGCAAGCTAATACTAATCCTTTCAGGAGATACGAGCATTCAAAGACATTTGGTCTAGTCAATTCCAGCACCTCGAACGTTGTTTGGTCGGCATCACCCCTCGGATCTGGATCACTTCGCGGAACAGGATCAGGCCGAGCTATAACAGCTGCGAATGAAGAAGTGCTTTGCTGGGATATCAAGAAGGGCGAACTCATCAGTCGGTGGAGAGACAATAATTGCAAATCCCAGGTCACCGCAATTGCGCAAAGCAAGACAGATGAGGATATCTTCGCAGTTGGTTACGAAAATGGAAGCATTCGAATATGGGATTCGAAAATAGCGGCCATAATGGTGAGCTTCAATGGCCATCGTTCGGCAATCACCACGCTTGCATTTGACAAGTCTGGTGTCAGATTGGCGAGTGGTTCGAAGGATACAGATGTAATCATTTGGGACTTGGTAGCTGAAGTTGGCTTGTTCAAGCTAAGAGGCCATAAGGACCAGATTACCGGACTTCACTTTCTTCGGCCAGAAGCACAGGCAAGCGTTGATGAGGATGGAGAGGCGATTGAGTCTTATGAGGATCTCTCTGCTGAAGGCTTTGTCTTGACAACCGGAAAGGATGCCCTCATCAAGCTCTGGGATATCTCATCTCGGCATTGCGTAGAGACGCACGTTGCGCAAACTAACGGAGAGTGTTGGGCCTTAGGCGTATCCCCCGACGGTGCCGGTTGCATCACTGCTGGAAACGATGGGGAGCTGAAGGTCTGGTCCATCAACACTGCTGCGCTTCTCGAATCTTTAAGAACACCAGACAATATTAATAAGACGAATTTCTTACGAAGTCGGGGAGAGGTTCACCGACAAAGTAAGGACAAGGCGCTAGAGGTCAGTTTCCATCCCCGGCAAGGCTATTTCGCAGTGCACGGGTCCGAGAAAGCTGTTGAAATATGGAGGATACGTTCAGAAGATGAGGTTAGAAAAGCATTGGCACGAAAAAGAAAGAGAAGGCGTGAGAAACAAGCAGCTGGGAACGACAAGATGGACGTTGGTGGAGGAGATACAGCTGTCCCAGAGCAGGACGAGGATATTTCAAAGGCAGAGATCTCTGACGTCTTTGTCCCGTATGTGATTGTAAGAACTGGGGGTAAAGTTCGTTCTATGGATTGGGTCAAGACCAAGGGCTCGAAGGCCATACAATTACTGGCAGCTACGACGAACAATCAACTGGAGGTCTATAACATCCCAACGAAAGACCGGAGTAAGAAGACAAAGAGCGATGAGCTTCCAGACTACTCGCGAACTCTTTCTGTGGAACTACCAGGCCACCGGGCAGACATTCGAGCACTTGCCCTGAGCTCTGATGACAGGATGTTGGCATCAGCATCTAATGGTGGGCTCAAGATCTGGAACGTACGGACAAGGAGCTGTATACGAACCTTTGAGTGTGGTTATGCGCTATGCTGTGCGTTCTTGCCTGGAGATAAGATTGTGGTAGTAGGCACCAAGGCCGGTGAGCTGGAACTGTTCGACATTACATCTGCAGCAGTTCTTGATACTGTCAAGGCGCACGAGGGCGCTCTATGGTCTTTGCAGGTACATCCTGACGGGAAGTCACTTGTTTCTGGAGGTGCAGACAAGACAGCGAAGTTTTGGAACTTTGAGATCTTCCAAGACGACATCCCAGGGACGAAACGAACCACACCCAAGTTACGACTCGTCCATAACCGAACTTTGAAGGTTTCAGACGACATCCTCAGCCTCCGATTCTCTCCAGACTCTAGATTACTAGCAGTTGCTCTCTTGGACAACACTGTCAAAGTGTTCTTCGTGGATTCACTGAAACTGTTTCTCAACCTCTATGGCCACAAACTCCCTGTTTTGAACATGGACATCTCGTTCGATAGCAAGCTCATTGTCACTTGCTCTGCGGACAAGAACATTCGTCTTTGGGGCCTGGATTTCGGCGATTGTCACAAGGCTTTCTTTGCTCATCAAGACAGTATTCTGCAAGTGGCTTTCGTTCCTCACAACCAAGATGGCAATGGGCACCACTTCTTCAGCAGTAGCAAGGACAAAATGATCAAATACTGGGATGGCGACAAGTTCGAGCAGATTCAAAGGCTGGACGGCCACCATGGTGAGATCTGGGCACTTGCTGTAAGTAGGACAGGAAACTATCTCGTCAGCGCAAGTCATGACAAGAGTATTCGAGTATGGGAACAAACGGATGAGCAGATATTCCTGGAGGAAGAAAGGGAGAAGGAGCTCGAGGAGCTGTACGAAAGTACTATGTTAGCCTCTCTTGAGCCAGAGAAGGATGAGAACGATGATGCCGAGTTTGGAGATGTGGGAAAGCAGACGAGCGAGACTCTCACAGCCGGGGAGAAGATCACCGAAGCTCTCGACATCGGTATGGCAGACTTGGAGGTCATGAAAGAGTGGGAAGCGGCAAAGGCTTCGCAGCCCAACATTGCACCACCATCTCGGAATCTTCTATACATAGCACTAGGGGGAATCAGTGCTGAGGCCCACGTTCTCAAAGTGTTGCAAGGAATTCAAGCCGCAGCACTACAGGACGCTCTGCTTGTCTTACCGTTCATCAAACTACCGATGCTTTTCACATTCATCAATATCTTCGCGAAGAGATCGATGAACATTCCATTGACTTGTCGAATACTTTTCTTCATGCTCAAGACGCATCACAGCCAGATTGTGGCCAGCAAGACTATGAAGCCGATGTTGGAAGAAATCAGGGGAAACTTGAGACGAGAGTTGAAGAGGCAAAAGGACGAGATAGGCTTCAACCTTGCAGCCTTGAAGGTCATTAGTGCTCAAGTCAAGGCGAAGGGAGTGAAGGATTATGTTGATGAAGAGACTTGGGGAGAGGAGGACAAGGGCGCCACCAAGAAGAGAGGTTTTGTACAAGTATCATGAAAGATACCCTGAAGATATTGTATAATAGGATGGGAAAAGTCCTGATATGCGAAATGAAAATAAATTATCATGAGCTCATTTCCAAACTGAAAGTGAGTTTAAATATCCCGGCTGAGAACGGCAAGTCTGGAAAGTAGAAGATTTGGAGGCATTTCGTACATTACATTACAGTGCTCATGATTCTGGATTGGGAGTCTCCTAAGCAACCCCCACCTTCGTTCCCCCGCGGTTGATTGCGGGGCAAACCCCAGCAACGTCTGACCCAGCTTTTACAGAGTAGCGTTGTCTCGTCTGAATCGACAAGCCGAGGCTCTTTCAGCAAGATACCCGACATGGAGCACAACTCCATCGAGATGCTTCAATTCAACAATTCTCTCTTCCTATTTCCTCTACGCTCTGCAAAATGGCTGGCGCTGTGAGGCAACCTATTGATCTCCAATCATTGGAGCGATACATCTCTCAAAATGTCCCAGAAATCAATGTCCCAATCGACATCAAACAGGTACCCCAATCACACGCCTTTCTTCTCAACAGTCTCTAATTCTCGCAGTTTGGATTCGGACAGTCAAATCCGACGTACCAACTCACGGCCAGCGATGGGACTAAATTCGTGATGCGCAAGAAGCCGCCTGGAAAGTTGGTTTCGAAGACTGCACATCAAGTCGAGCGGGAATACCGGGTCATTCACGCCTTGGAGAAGACCGATGTACCTGTACCGAAGGCATACTGTCTCTGCGAAGATAGCAGTGTTGTGGGAACACCATTTTACATCATGGAGTTCCTAGATGGGAGGATTATTGAGGACCCAACAATGCCAGACGTCACACCTGCCGAAAGGACTGAAATGTGAGTGAATATGCTTGGAAGAATGGACCATTGCTGACAGACGACTAGGTGGCACGATGCCATTCGAACGTTGGCCAAGTTGCATCGAATTAATCCTAAGGATGTCGGGCTGGAGGACTTCGGGCGAGCCAGTGGTTTCTATGATCGTCAGATCAAGACGTTCTCAATCATCAGTAAAGCACAGGGCGAGGTGAAGGATGTAGACACGAAGGAACCAGTAGGGCAAATACCACACGGTGATGAGATGTTGGCATATTTTCGAGACAAGAGCTTCCAGCCCAAAGATAGGGGAAACCCTATTCACGGCGACTACAAGATTGATAACTTAGTCTTTCACAAGACGGAACCAAGAGTGATTGGAATTCTAGAGTGAGTGGAACTCGGTCATGGTATTGAGCCTTTACTGACCTATCTACAGCTGGGAAATGTCTACCATTGGTCACCCACTTTCAGACATCATCAACCTGACCACACCATACTTCCTCACCGACCAGAAGTTAGTCAAACATCTGCCAGCTTTCGCAGAAGGCAATACTCCAGGCCTCCCCTCTCGAGATGATCTCATGAAATGGTACACGGAGGTAGCAGGTTGGGACCCAAGCCCGGATCTCACATGGGGTATCGCGTTTGGATTCTTCAGAGCAACATGTATCTACCAAGGCATTGCATCCAGATGGGCTGTGAGGCAGGCCAGTAGTGCCAAGGCACGAGATAATGCACTGGGCAGACACCCGATGGGCCAATTGGCATGGGAGACAGTAAAGGTGGCTAGGGAGCAGTCGAAGGGGAAGTCAAAACTGTAGATGTATAGATGTGAAATGTATTACGGAGTCTCCAGGTAGGCACAGTTGCCGATCCAGACATGATTGGAAGTTTCGTTGTATCTTGATTTCAACGCCGTTCTTGACCCCGATGCTCGACCTCTTCCGAGTTTCTTTGAGCTTTTGTGTGTGTGTGATATACTTCCGATCATCCGCCAGTCATTTGTACGTAAGCAAACATCGTATGCAGGCGAGATTTCGTTCATGCAGACAGAGGCTTACGGTACCCCTCTTGCATTGAGGAATTTATCATCCTACATCCACCTGTACAATCTGCAAGTCCCTGAAGTCATTTACTCGTCATCCGAGAAGAAGTCCTGGGACGTCGCTTGTATCTCCTCGACCAAAACATTCGGTATAACTCCAAACTTAAAAACCCGCTTATTTTCCCCCAAAATTGCCTCCATCTGTGCCTTGACCCGCTCTCTCTTCCGCTGGCGAGGCTCGGGCATCATCCAAATCACCTGTTTGAGTCCTGGAAGTGCTTGAACATACAGCAAGTATCAACATTTGCAAGGACGTTGTCTCGGTGAAAGCGTCGTAAGGTTAAGCCCTCGCTTTCCGCGCTTCCCGACCTGATATACAATTTCTCGACCATGGCAAGTGTTTTCTTGAACTTGGGTCCAGCTGCCGCCCAGCAAACGAAAAGCCTATATTATTTATAGATATTCAGCACATCGTACCAGTCCACGATAGCTCTGTCGACGCGCGGGTTGAAGCACAGAGGAGCAGATTTGCTATAGCACGGCAGATCCTTGGGACGCATATAGTAGTCCTTTCTGGTCTCATTTCGACCCTCTTGGGTGATATGGAGCGTGATTAGCAAGGTCAATCTCTATTCATGCCGTCTTTTGCCCCACAAGAACCTTTTCCCGCTTTCCATTCCGAAATTTCCTGATATGTCGACCTCCTGAGGTCCTGGAAAAGCAACGCGCCAAGTCCTGAGTCGTAGCTCGACAGTAAGTCGTGGGAATGGCTCGAAGGCACCTGGCGCCTCTCGAGTCTCAGGACCTGGCGCTCTCGTAGCCGATTGAGCAGATGGCTCTATACCATTTGGATGGTCAGTACAGGTATTACATATGGTGCAAAGGATCTCACCTGAGGCTGCCATCATGTTCCCTCCCTCGGTCTGCAGAGAAGGTTGGTCCAGGTAGGAGTGTGTTTGTGAACATGCTGTGCTGCACTGCAAGTTGTGGGAGAAAACCATGACGGATTAGATGGTACAGTCGACACGTCAGTACCTCGGGTTTCTCAAGTTCCTGCTTTCATTGTGATGTGGGTGCGAAAGTGCGACTAGTAAAGGCGGCGCGGGCCGCAAGCTCTAACTTAACTTGATCTAAAGAACTTCAGCCCTCTTTTGGGTGCATTTTATGTGCTCTCATTCTCGGGGTCGAGGAAAGCTAAAAGTCATCAGATAAAGGGGATATTGAGAGGGTTGGCTCCAGTGAAGTGAAATAGGGGCCTCTCGCTTAGAAAAGGGGGGTTTGTTCATGCGATTTTGACATTCAATGTTCGACCGCAAGAGAGATATGCCCAAGTGTGCCAGACCTGACTTGACAAGGGACAATTTGCCTCGAGTTGAAGTCGAACGGATCCCGGACTTTGATATCACGCTACGGCTGGCAAGCGGGAGATATTTCTGTTTTGGTTAACTTCCGCCATGGCTTTCTCCTTTAAAAATAAACAACATCTCCCTCATCGCGACAAATCGATCCCTCCCCACGTACACTCGATCTATTCTCACACGTAAATCTTGCGTATTTGCTCACTTGAGCAGCGACCGCAATCAAGAATCCTTCACCAAGAGTCATCCTCACGCGCCTGTGCTACTTGCCAACACAATTGCGCTCCCAAAACACAACGGACCACGATTGACTACAATCGAATCCAACAACACGCTCGCTACTGTCATTTTCAGAATCCTCGACTTGCAACCATTCTCAATTGCCGACCTCCTCAACTCTCAAGCTCCAAAAGCCTCAAAACACCATCGACAACTAAACAAGTTCACCAACCACACCATATCCCTCCCTCCCTTCAGACACCATCACCATGTCTCTCCCCACCTCTTCACCCACACCTGACCCCTGCCTCTCATCGACAAGCGACGCCCTATCAGCCGAATATAGCGCCGGCGCAAAGATCACCTTCTTCATTATGGGCTGCATGATGGGAATGATCGCCTTCATCATCTCCGTCCGGATCGTCGATCATATTAGAGCTAAATACTTCCCGAGATTTCCGCCTATTGAATTATCGACTATGGGTGTTTCGAGGGGCTTTTCGATTGGCATGATGAGGGGTGATGATATGGAGAGGTTGGTTGCAAGGGTTTGAGTTGGACGTGGATGGGAAGAAAGGGGCATTTGGGAGGAAAAGCTATTGGGTGAGACTTTGTGCTTTGTTGTGGATTGGGCTGGCTGGGATGGAGAGTTGTGGTATTGGACTCGTGGATATGAACAAGAGAAGCACTCGGCGGATTGAGGGGGTGCAGAATCGGAATTTTTTACTTTGTTGTGTGGGTTGGATTGAGAGTTTCCGACTTAAAGATGGAATTGAGAAGTCTCGGTGTTGCGGTGTTCGTTGCTGGAACTACCGGAGACCTTACCAAAGGAGCCCGAATACAAGAGTGAGATGGAGTTCGGCCATCAAGTCGTGGTCATATGTCGAGTATGTCGTGTATCAAGTCACCTCTCATTCTGAATCGTCTCTTATGCAACATCAGAATTTGTGATCGAGGTGAATGACAATTACTGAATTGCGGGCATTGACAAGCGAGTGCCATTAAAGTCTTACCGTGTTCATATGTCTCTATCCGTGGCGTTAGAAAGTGTACGCCGAGGCAAACAGAAATACGAAGCGGTTCATTGCTCTTCATGCTCCGTGCTACAAGCTCTTGCTCCTTCCTCGGCATTGTTAATAACCCTCGTTACACATCAAGGGGCGTGAAAAGTCCACACGTTCGTTTTGAACAATTGTGCTAGTTCCTGTATATCCGTCGTTTGTTATCGGTCTTGATAGAGATAGTGGCTTAATATAAAGTATCTAGTGGGGTTGGAACATGGAACGAAGTGTACTTGTACCAAAGGCTGTCTCGATATTTGCAGCTGCGAAGGGTAACAAAGTAATAATAAAGTCCCTCCTCTCGCGAAGCTTCAAGGATGTCTCCTCTGACCTGCGAGCAATTCGGCGGTTTGCCACAAAGGGGGACACTTCCAGATCCAAGGCGAGGTCTTCGGGGTTCCCCGGATACATACTTGCAAACCTGCCGTTGTAGCACGAGTAGTAGCAAGGATAGAGAACAGCAAATACTATCTCTAGGATTTGACTTCAGTTTTTCGATTTCGATACCAAATAGAATATTTGAATGCTGGCAAACGAGGAACAGGGTAGATTGCTGGATGATCGGAGACCAAGCATTATTTTCCTGTCTTTGTGGTAGCAAACTTGCAGGATTGAATTAATGAATCATTGCTGTAACGGATCGTTGACTCTGCGGTCACAAAGTCCCCAGACCAGCATCCGCCATAGCTATTCCCAATTCGCAGGATGGAAAGTCCATGATCAAGACGACCGAAATGATAGCGAGAAAAAGATGTCCAGCTCATAGCTGGAATGGAGACTCGACACGAACAACCAAATCATTACGAATGACCTACCTACCTAGGAACTTTATCCGAATTGGACGTCAACGACGGGTCTAGAAAACCAAAGCGGGTAGCTCGCGTTCATATATTGAAATGCTGACGCCGCCCACTACCTCGTGATACATTGATAATCCGGACCCTAAATAAAGGTACATTGACACCGCATGGGCCTGTGAATGCAGAAGATGGCTAGACTTGCTAGACCTAGCATCCCAGAGAGTTATGAGATGCGGTCGAAGGAGTTCCGAGGCGCCCTGTGCTACTCATTTGCCTGTTGGCTTCTGGCGCCTAGATGCGGAGGTCTTCGATGCTATGATCATATGGTAAGAAAACCTCGGATCGAGAGTCAACTTATCTTTTATGGATGCGGGGTATACGAGACGACGACATTAATTCGGTAGGAAGTATCATAGAGCGAGAGGATGACAAAAATGTATTGGCGCCTGTGAACCATAATGGAACTGGCTCAAAATTTGGGTCCCGAGTTTCAGTTGAAGCGGATAGAAGTAACGAAGTATGAATCCGCGATATCCGAATTGGGCAAGCAAGCAACGCCCTGCAGGTGAGGGAATGCCGTAATCCTTTATAAGAAAATTGGATGAGAAGCATGTCGATATATTAGTAGAAGCCGATGAGAAAGTCCCGATGCAGCACAGTAATCGAAGGCGTTTTTGTCGTCTCGTCACTCCTTGGTATGCTCGTGATCGCTGTACGAAACTCGAAATGGACGGCAAACATTACGGTGTGGCGGCTGGCGAGGAGAACGAGAACGAGGAGGAATACATCCGGAGCGGGGACTTGGCTAGTTATGGTCCAAGGCAAACGCTTTTTGCAGTAAAGGCTGTACATGTGAGAGTCTCGGTGAGACACTTCACTCACCTCCTGGAGCCAGGTCTTAGGCTCTGTCGCGGTGGCAGTTCGACCATTCGGCGTTTTGGCTGGCTTTTCTTCTGGCGAGGACTGCCCATGGCATGGTGAAGCATGGAACCTGCATGTCGTCCGTAGGGGGCATCCTTACGATGCGATGATGAGACAATTATCAAATGTTGGCCCAGACCTCGGGAGGAGAGCAAGAAGCATCGGCTCTGGGAGTAACCTTACAGTACGAAAAGGCGACGGAGTGCAGTGGAGCCTAAACTGGGCGGCGGGTGAAAGGTCTAATAAATAATTTCTGGCCGGGTACTGACTGGCTTTTGTACAGCAGTTGAAGTAAGGGAGATATGCCAGAGTGTATGAGATGATGTGATGAGGCTTCACCGCTGGACGGTCTGGTCCGGACACGAGAATGCTTTGAGTTAGAGGATTGGGGTCGCCGTGCACAGGATTGTGCTTGTGCTTGTGCCTGTGCCTGTGCCTGTTTGAAAGAGTGGGAGAAAGTGGGATGGAACAGGAAATCGAAGATCATGGGATGAAAGGGAACTCGAAGTCCGCCGCCATGCGTTTCGTGCGCATGCCGTTTTTGCTTTGTCGCAGCAACGAGAGCGAGGTGGCTGGAGCTCTTCTCACCTGTAACCTGACTGCCAGTCTTTGCCAGGACAGGACATTCAACCAGTGGCATGGCTGCAATACCCGTCGTGCGGCTCTTCCAGAGCGAGTCAGTCTTTCGCCATCCTGCCTGATCCATTGCTGCATGGCGAGTGGAGGGCGATTCGATACGGCGCTGACACGGTGGAAGATGCTCGGGCGTAGGCGTCGGCGGAGGCCAGGTGAGCGTGGACATGGAAGCAAGTGTTGCCGTACAGTACAGTACATTACATGGGATGGGAGTCTGCACCTGCCTCTGCGGCCCAATTCGAAGAACCTGCTACTCTATTGTAATCTTACGAATGATCATGGTCGCGCTGGGCAGCTCAGTAGATACGGTACGATGCTCCGTCCGCGGTCATGTAATGCTATCGATAAACGATAAGAGCTGAGCTGCCCACTATGGGATCGTCATTATCGCTGCTAGTGGACTGGACTGGACTGGACGGGACTGGACTGTGCTGTGGTGTGGTGTGGCCCGCTGCAAAAAGAGGGGACGGAGCCATGACACCAGGAGGGGTCCGAACAGTCCAGCGACCACGAAACGGGAGCACTTAAATTAAGAGAACCGGTCACTCAATGGAAGGAAATAAAAGAAAATGAAACAAAATAAAGAGGAGAGGATGAATAGGTCTTAATTCACTTTGCAACTGTAGAATGAATGAATAAATGAATAAATAAATCAACAAATGAAAAGCATTCGGCGTTCATTCCAGCTTCACAGACAGGTACAAAAGAAACACTTGTGGAAAGAAACTCCCTCGCCGCCAGTTTCGAATCACACTAAGACTGACCCAACGCAACTGCACTGCACCACAGCCTGGCGCATACAAAGCAAGCTCAGATCCCACCCGCCTCAGTTTACCTTCCGATCCCCCTTCGAATCTGCGAATCTGCGAATCTGCGAAGTCCTGAATCAACTGGACTAAGACGACGTCGATATCTGCTGTCCTGTTTCCGCGTCATCCTCTGATTCTCAACATCGTTGATTCCCCCTCCAACGCCCAGACTTCGTGTCTATGACAATCGACCTAACCGCGACGACGAACGACCATCTGTTCCGAGACAACAGGGTGCACCACTTGCGCTCTTACGAGTCTGCGAGCAGGTGAGCCCAACGCCTTCTTATGAAGCGTTGAGGCTTCCTACAACTCCTGCACATACACACGTGCACTTCGACTTACTGCCTGCCGCCAGAGGATGGATCCGATGGACTTCACCATGGACGATTCGAGCAACCTACTTGCGAGCAACGCACACCGATACCAGTGCCAACCTCAAGCTCAGTCACACCCTCAATCAAACGGGCCCAATCCCATATCACAGAGCTCATCCCAAACTCGAGATAGCCAACACTACGATCCGGTCCACGAGTCATCTGGGTGGTACCAACCCAACATTGCAAATGGACCTCACCGTCATCAGTTCCCAACTCCACAGAACATTCCGCAGTGGTCTTCACCTCATGTGGATCCGACTCATAACTGGCCACACTTTGCTGAGATGGAGCGAGCAGCTCAAAGTCATGGTTACACTTCTCAAGACTACCGCCGAAGCTACATGCCTTGGAACGAAACAGGATCATTTGCGAGCTTCACAAACCATCCTGGATACAACTCAAGCCCGGTGAATGGAGGAAGTGGCGGATCTGAAGCTGCCACCCTGCAATCACGTTCTGCGGCCCCTCTCCGAGGTTATGAAATGAATCAACAGCAGTTTCTCTTCCAACGAGACATGCACCGTCCAAGTCTACCTCTACAGTACAATGCTTCGCCATCCAGCAATACTGCCTTGTCTGAAACTCGACCGGCTCCGGAGAGCGTTCCCACACCCTCGTCTTCAGAACAGTCAACTCCCCAGCAACCACCAGCCTTCGGAAGCATGGGACTGAGAGCAGGTAAGCAGACCCAAGTTCTTCGCCATGTGTGACTCTGGGTGTAGTCCGGCTGTTTCTTACAGCCCCTGCCGGTGTATCTTCAGCAAGTATTGACACACCTCAGGATTCTCGCGGGCTACCAGAACAAGTATTTCTCGATATGAGGATATTTTGGAAGGTCCACGTAAGTTTCCTTGGTGATGTTTGTCCTTTTTTGATAAGGAGGGAGATGGAAGATCTTTACCAGTTTCCTACCCAAATTCCTAGGATGTTTTGCTAACTAGATCTCTGTCAGGCCGACGACGCCTTGCACCGGCCTGGGACCCGGACTCTGAGGAAGACGAGGACATTACTAGGGAGATGTCGAGAGAGGTAGCCAGAGAGAGGGAAGCGCTATACCGTCAGCATGCCGCCGAGGCACTCTTTGGAGGTGACATAGATGATGATCGCTCGATAGCCGCCATTCGAGGAATGGTGGCTGGTGGTAAGAGAGTTCTTTCCAAGGAAGCTCTTGCATCATTAGAATCCGTCAAGGTCAAAGATCTGAAGGAAGCTGACCGAAGTAAGCATTCCCCGTCCGTGGCACAGAATGTTCTCTGACATTTATTAAGCTTGCATCATCTGTTACAACGAATTCGGCGTGAGTAACCCGGAGGGCGAAATTGAAAATCCTATCCGTCTTCCGAAATGCAAGCATGTTTTTGGAGACAAGTGCATCAAAAAGTGGTTCGAGGACTCAGATAGTTGTCCATACTGTCGTGATAAGCTCCCGTCGGAGTTGGCTGTCAGAAAAGGTATCATGGCGGACCGGGCGAATCAATACAGACTGGCACATCGAGAGCAACTGAGACAAATCTCCTTGGCCCAGCGAGAGCAGTTGAGAACACACATGGCCGCCCAGAGATCGAGGTATTCGTACACCCCCGCAGGCATACCTTCAGTCCCGGTGGACTCGGATGGTTCAAGGTGAGACTCCCTTCCCTGGAGCTTGACCGTTGTTGTTAACCTCGTGAAAAGTTCTGCAACGGCCCAACAAGTCCAAGATGACTACGATTATATGATGGCTAGACAGGCTGAAGTTTGGTTGGGTGGCCGCAATGGAACCGGAGATTCGCCAGAAAGACGACGTCAAGCCCGAGGAAGACATGCCCATACGGCAATCAGAGCTCCGCACTATCTAAGCAGCCGTCCTACCTCTGTTGGATCGGCCAGGCTATCTAATCCTTCGTTCACGTATCAACCGCCAAGCAGATATACCGACTATGGGGTTCAGTCGAGGAGGAATGCTGCAACTTCTGGCTCCGACGCTAGAGAAACTGCTTCTGAGAGAGAGGTCGGAGAAGTTAGAGAACCATCGTCTGACTCTCCCGGCTATCATAACTCAGGTCCCACTTCTTCATCGGAATCCTCTGGATCTGTTGATCATACCCCTCCTCGAAACAGCAGACTTCCCGTTGGTTCTTCCGTGCCTGTAGAAGAGGCATCTCCCCCGGTAGCTGTCGGATCTGGTGTGACTCCGAGACAAGTCCCATCAGGAACTCGATTCAATTTTGAGTCGCACAGCGCCGTAACGTCTGTCCCGTCAACCAACGCCTCGAACCGCCAATCATCGGGGCAATCAAGTGGTGGATCAGACCGAAGCCAACAACAACAAGATCGATCTCAGGCGATCCCATCATTTGGTTCACTTCTCGGCAACAATGCAGCTGCTCGCTTCGGGGCTGATTCCAACCATGACATGGACGACCTGACAAGCATCGGACGTATTGGCGTCGGTATTCCACATGGATGGGGTAGCATAAACTGAACTCTTATGCGTTGATTTGATTGTTCTACAAGTCTATGCTCCACTGAAGACCTCGCAAACACAACCCTCACATTTTCGTGAGGAAGTACTGGAAATCCTCTGAAGACACACATACACACACATCAGCATTCGGCACTGGATTTCATGAGATTGCAACTATAACAAACATCACACTGTCCCCTTCCTTTATTTTCTCGGTTATTCTAGCATGGACTTTGTATGGCTGGTTCGGATCAGGAGCTTTGGGTGGGCATTCGGCGTCAAATGGATCAATGGAGCACAGTGGGTTTGCATAATGCCTTGGCTCAGCTCAGCTCAGCTCATGATTTGATTTTCCGCTCTAGCAGCCTAATGAGTTGATATACGAAATGAACACAATTAAAATTAAGTAAGTCCCAATTTTGCTGATGGACGTGAAGTGACAAAGCCCATGGCAGGAGAGACGTGAATGCTTCATAGCTCAATCATAAAAGATGCAAAAGTGAACTTGGAAAATTAACCGAGAACCCCCCCTTTTTCTATGAAGATTGGATGAATCTGTACACCACCACCTCCTCTTGCAACGAGATTCCGCGTCAAGACCTAACAACTGCAGGGATAACTTATCGCATTACCGATGAACGCAACCTAGATTAGTCAGGATCAAGCGCTGCGCTCTAAAAGCGAAGGAAGGGAATTGCACTTGCGATTCTCCCATTCAAGATTTGAGTGAGAGTAAATTCGTGATGCTAAGCGAGCCGCCCCTTTTCCCCTTCGTTTACTACTGCTATACGCCAAAAACCACCAAGTCACGCATTCATCTGATCTCATCATTTACTGCCCACACCCAAACCTCACTTCTTAAGTTTATACTTCCCACTAACCACCTCTAGACTCCCATCCTGCACCTTCCTCCCCAAAAACTCTTGCAACTCCTCATTACTATACGGAAACCCATCCACAATCAACATCTTCAACATCATCGCTATCTGCGGCAACGACATCTGGCTAGAACTATTCTTCAACATCCCCTGAATAAACTGCCAATACATGCCCATCTTCTCCTTGCCGATACCGTCACTGCTACCGAGACCCGTGTCATCGTCAAGGCTGTCGTCTTTGTTGGAGGAGGATGGAGCGGAGGCTTGCGCGTTGGACCGGGCACGGTCTTCTTGGTTGAGGGTTTCGAGAACAGAGTAGGTGTTTGGTGAGGTTTCGTGGAGGACGAGCTTGTTGACCCAGAATTTTAGGGCGGAGCGGACGAGGGTTTCGTCCATTCCTAGCTCTGTGACGAGTTCTTCAGTGGTTCGCTGGATATTTTCGTCTTCGCTTTGAAATGCATAGATTACGGTTGCTTGCCAGGTGTGTACCTCTTCAACGATGATGCGGTCTTCTAGCTGGAGCTCGACTGTTGCTTGGCCTAAAGCATGCAGCCAAGTGAGTTTTCGAGACGCTTTGATTGATTCGAAGCCCTCTTCGTAGGCCTCTTGAAGCTCCATAATCTCGTTGGGGACTTGGTATTCCTCGTCGTGTAGCTGCGGCCAAAAGAGCCTGGACAGGATCTTGGCGTGCAGAGATGGCTTCGACTGGCTATCTGCAATGCTGCCAGCGCCTAATATCTGCGCATCGTTTTCACTGCCATGCGAATCGAGGTTCTGCTTCTTTCTGATGACACTGTTGACTCTTCCAGAGTCTTGGATATCCTTCAACATGACTTCGCATGCCTGCAAGGGTGCTTCTCCAAACCGGACCTTTAGAAGCTCAAGCACTTTGATCTAAGCATGTTCTTAGCACATAAATTCCCAAGAGGGAGACACTAAACTTACCTCTTTTTCGAAGGATCCGTCATGCTTCAACAAATTCTCGCCCATGATGTTCTGGAATTCCTTGATGAATACTTCTTGAGATCCCAATACACCAATCAGAGTCCCGATGATGTCTGCATTCTTGGATCTCTTGTATCCCGGACCAGCATCCACAGGATCAGGGATCCATTCTGTATCATGCCAGTCCAGCTCTTCGTCGTCTGCCCTCGACCCAACTTGCTCAGAGCCTTTATTTAGAAGCTGTGCCAGCTCCACGAGTTTGTCGGTAGACGAGGTGATCGGATTATCTTGTGCATCTTCTGTGTCTGAAAGAAGACCAGCGATAATTATCCGTACAGTGTCTTCTCGAGAGCAGAGGTACAGTTGAAGCGGATATGCAACTCTGTCTAGTAGGACTTTGGAGTGGTCTAAAGCATGGAACGACCATATCATGGAGATATAGGTCTGTAGTATCCGAAGAGTCGAGGCACCAGGATGCAGCAGCTTCTCGCTCAAGGTTTTGGCGAATACTTCCGTGAGATGCAAGCGTCGTTGAGGCGTGGTGATAGCCGTTCGAAGGTCGTCTAAAGCCCCTCTACTGTGAGGCCAATTGACCACGATGTCGTAAAGCTCGTTGATTCGAAGCTCAGCAAGACGACCAATGCTCATCTCCTTGTACTTCTCCTTGTCTGTCCATGAGATATTGAATTTTGTATCGAGCATGTTGAGCACTTGAACCGCGAGCTTAGCATATCGATTCTCGATCCACTCACAGAGATCCCTCACACATCGAGATGGCGATGGATGGTGTGCCGTTCTTGGAAGGATGGTTTCGTTGCTTGACTGGCTCCCAGAAAGGTCCAGTTGTGACCATATACCTTTGCAACCACGGTTCACGTACTCCGTCATGGAGTCGTTCATGACTTCTGCAAAGGTGACCTGAAATTGTTCACCTGCAAGGCCAACATTCTTGAGCGACTCGACAAGGCCTAGAATCTCACGTCGGGATCTCTCAGACTCCGCATCCTCTGGCACTACGGAGTAGGTACTACCATTTGGCGAGGAAAGGCCGAGGATATAAGATACCTGCGAGGTCAAAACCTTCGTCAAAATATCCAGAATTGGCTCTGTTACCGAGTTGCTTATGACAGCATAGACATCTCGCCGAAATCTCGACACGACCGGGGTTGATGTTCCTGGTAGTCCCGAGTTGTCAATATGCTCTTTGATGAATGACAGACCATGAAGATACTGGCGCTGGGCGGTCTCGAGAACCTTAACAACTCGAAGGAGGATAGCATCAGGCTTTTCATGCTTTTTGAGACGTAGAATGATAGGCAAAACCTGTCGAAGGAAGTGTCGCCGGACCTGAGATGTGTGCCAAGCAATGATATCCTCCGTTTGTCGTGCCAGTGGTACGTAGGTTTGGGGATAGATGAGGACATTTAGGGCCTGGTAGAAATCTTTCCCAACGGATTCTCTTTCCGGTTTGAGCGGCTCTAAGACACCCCGATGTTCTGCGAAGTCTGGAAGATTGAGAACTCGGGTTGCAATGTGCCATGACCGATCCCATCGAACCTGGTCCTGAACATGATCTGTTCCTGGAGGTGACAGCTTCGAAGGAGAAGAAAGTTGACTGGAAAAGGTATCGTTGTGAAGCGGTGGCGCTCCAAAAGCCTGGCCAGGCGCTGTGAATCCCGTGATGGGTGTTGTAACAGGTGTCGGCTGGGAGATTGGAGGCGTTCCAAAGACGGAGTTAAAAACGCGTCGCTTTTTGGTGTCAAGCGTTCTTCCTGGCATCATAGAGATTTAGACAAGCTTCCATCTGTCAGAAAGCACCCATTCCTCTTGTTTTCAGATGCCCATATTTCTGATATGTTGGTTGTTACGTCGTGATTCCTTTGGCGCTCACGGGAAGGCACGGCCCTTTCGGAGTAAACACGCGGTCACGTGGATAGATTGTCTTTGATTGGGCAAACATCGAACCTATGGGTACTATATTTGCCTGAAAAGCCTTGAGCTTGATACTTTCTCTACTCAAAGTCATGGTTATCTTGATCCCTAAGATGCAGAGCCTTGTGGCTTGAATTTATTGAATGTAACCATAGCACAGCCTTGAAATCCCTCGATCAACAAATTATCATGGCCATACGAATTCAATGTCAAGGACGAGTCGAACTTGAATAATTCATTACGATATCATAATGTCAGGCTACCCAGCCATTTCCTAGCTATATCTCGTGTTTTGACATTACAGAAGAACGAAGTATGTTCAGAGCTTTTGCGCTCAGAGTCTAATCTCTCCTAAAACAGGAGGCAGAGCCATTCAAATTAAAGAAAATCGTCAAGTGCGTGGGTATCATATCGACGTGATTCTTCCAGCAGGTGTTGTCCTGCCCCTTGGCCGCAAATTAATGACTGATTCCAATTCCCGAAGCATCTTTGTGTTCGCTTCCACTTTGGATTTCACCAACTCCCTCTTCGTCCTGTCATCCTTCATCCTCGCTATCCGCTCCTCTCGTGTTAAAGTGCTTCGCTGGCGTGGGAGTGCGATGGCCTCGAACACCTCTTCGGCATCGGAAGAGCTGAAGTCCATGCTATTTCGGGACCGTGGCTCGCCATTCAAGGCCTTGAGTGCATCTGATATACCGCCCTCGTCAACAGCCGTAAGCCCTCCTAGTGAAGATGTAGGCGAGAGCATGCCACTTATAGATGAAACTCGGCGCTCGTTCCGGTCAATATTGGACGCTAGGGCAGCCTTTCCATCTTCCCATTCCTGCATGAGAGCCTTCAGATCCATTCCGACGGATTCATACTGTATCATAAGGTTCGTTCCGAGTTCTGATACATCTTCCGTCTCATTCAGATTCTTGTCCGATTCTTCACGGAGCACATGAAGCTTAGCTTGAAGTCCTCGGATCCCTGTTGAAAGCGAATTGAGTTTTCGCAATTGCGCTCGCCAGCGTTCCCTGCCCGGAGTTAGGGGAAGCTTAGGAGTTGGGGGTACGGGGAAACCTAGATGACATTAGACTGAGTAAGATTATTGATGATTGGGGATTATATACTCTCTTCCTCGCTGAGTATCCGACGCAGCCGCTCTTCGGCCTCTCTGGTCACGATAGCCAGAGCATGAATCTCATCAACAGCTGTAGTCCATCGGATAAAATCGGGCTTTCCTCCATCTGCTTCTAACGCCATCAAACAACAAAGAAAAATCTTCCTAGTGATGTCAAATCTGGCTGCGAGGATCTTTAGGACCCTCACGGATTCCGCATCTTCAAACTCGGTGTCGGAATATCCTAGCATCGCTTCTGTATAGTCGCTGTCACTGATGTCGTAGATATCGAAGTATTTCTCCAGGTCCATTTCTTCTGCAAAAGGCTTAAGAACGATGCATGCTTGGTGATATCGTGGCATGACATCTGCCAGACAGAGTCTAAGTTGCTTCCTTAGACGTGCACATCTTCGAGTTTGGCTTCGGTCCTCGAGTCGACTGATGGGAGGAAGGGGAGTGCTGCTACTGATTTATTAGTGATAGAGCGTCTCTGATTGCAAGCATGGCATACATTCTGTACCCACGGGACACTAATTCGACCTCCTGAACGAGAGTCAATGCCCCTGCAGCTGCCGTATCAAAATCATGTCCTTTGACGACAAACTCTGAGATTTCTGCGAGGCTTTGCTGCCGAAGATATTGAAGCCATTGTCTACGCATGTATGCGTACGAAGTAACAGCCAATATTATTATGACGGCTAGCAAGACCACCATTCGCCCTTTCCCAACAGTCGAGTTGGCACCACCCTTTGCCCAGTGTATCAACCACGCCATAGCAAAAGCAAAGGAAGCGGTCACAGCAACTCCTGCAAGCGTAAAGGCTCCGATTTGTGGAGCATCTGGGGTTGGCACTGCCGCATCTCGAGAGGGAACGTATGTTGCTTGCCCCAGGTATGAATGTGCGTTTAGCAACTGAGAAGCTACAATCAGGTACCGAAATCGTTCCAAAAACCTCGCGTTGTCTGCCCGACCTAACCTAGAGTTGACAGCTTTCTGCATCACCTCGTTAGCCTAGCGCTACCTCAAATCTCCTTCAAAACCCACCGAGCAAGTATTGTGAAGTGTAGCAACAGCACTATTCGCAGGTATCGCCAGGCGGAGGGGAGGAGGTAGTCTGTGTTTGAATTTGGGTCGAAGGGTTGGTTTGCCTCGTGGCGCGAATGACGGGCTCGATGTATTTGAAGAGGCATCGCCATCTCCATGGCTTGGAGCGTCCTCTACCTGGCCTCCATCACCTGAAAGGACAGTCAGAAATGCTCGATGCATCGGACAGCATTGCATAGTTCACTCACCTTCCAGGTAATCCGCAAGAGGGGAATCCTCGAATACTACGGCCTCCATGAGCAGCAAGACGTTATTGAATATACCGAGGTTCCATGCCGATCGGCACAATGTCCTTGTAGCTAGAACTAGAACTCAGCTTGGCCTTATCGTGAAAGATGAATTATTCAAGAATTTGGTTCGAACATCCAAATAAAACAAAGGAGTGTGTGTAATGAATGGACCAACAGACCACGAAGTTAATTAAATCAGCATCGCGGAGGAGCGAGATTAACTTCCGACGATGTCAAGGGTCCGGCTCCGAATGACAAAATGACACCAGCCCGAATGCAGGAAGACCCCAGCTCCGATTCTAAGCGACCGAGAAACCTTAAATTTGGCATAAATCTCGACTCTCGAACTGGCCTTGACTTCGACTTGGACAGCAACGGAGCAGCAGATCTTGAGAGCGAAATGCGAGAACTGGTTCTCTTACATTATCTACCTTGCACACCACCGTCGATTCGGCATGTCTGCCACGAGTCCCTCGCGCACGGGAAGTGGTCCGTGCCGATGCGACTTTCCCGATGAACGTTCGGTCATTGTGCTTCATAGAAGCATCAACCTGGGGTCGATCATCAAGGGTAGCTTTGAGGCATTGGCGCAATTTCGACCTATAACGCACCGACATAGGATCGTACGTAAAGGGGAAATCCGGTCCTAGCCCGGACTTACAATGATTTGACGCTGACATTATTTGGCCGAGAGCAAGACAATTGGATTCACATACCGCCAGAGATACCAGACGTGCAGATGCCGCATTGGCTGTGGCTACGAGAGGGAACGACTATTACTCGGACGTTGGTGTTTGAAGAGGACAGTGTTTCAAGGTCTTCTTTGAAGAGACACGATTTTACGCCTGGGTTTGAATGGCTGGATTCCTCAATCCCCCGGCTCGCTCGATCTCATTGTCTCAAGTAGCAGGCGCGCGGCTATGAGACAAGTCTTGCTTTCCAAACAGTGGTGCTTGTCCATCGACGCCGCTAGAATCCTCAGTGGGAGCAACACAGAGGGTGCCATACGATGGTCCTGACACTGGAGCTATTTGAAGAATCAACCTGGACGTTGGCTTTGTGCAGCATTTCATGGAGGGTACATAATTCCTCGGTTGTCATGCTCCCAGGCTCAGGTCATGATGAATGTCCTCAACTCTCTGGTACTTTTGTGTGTCTCTTTCTACAACACCGCGAGCCATGGTCATCTCTGCGAAAACACCATCCAAGCTCGAATTTGACTGTGCCCAGCGTAAAAGTGCCGCAGCGATACGCAATTCGTCATAGTTTCGCTGCAGGTTTCCGAAAGGGCAGGAGTGCTAACCTTCGAGGTAAGCCACGAATATACTTCGATACTTTCTATTGCTTCTCACGATGGTGCTCTTCATCCTTTCGCCAGCCGTGTCACTCGTATCCTCATCCACGCTAAGGTCGATCAAAAGCGATGTGTAAAGCCACAGAGAATCGTGGCCTAAATAGGAAAATGAAACAACGTTTCTCAGAGCAAGAATAGAAGAGGGCACTAGAGGACGGTACGGAGGTCGTCTTGTCGAGCAGCCACCCCCATATTTCGTACAAAAGTTGTTCCTGCGAAAAAAGGCCGAATCGTTTGATCGCCGACAGTCCGAATATGCCATCTGCAAGCCATGCATTACGTGCCGCCTCTCTCTCCACAAGACCCTGGTTTCGCTGGATCTCGGCGAGCAGACCCGAATACTGGGGATATGACGATATGTTTTCAACAAGGACGAAAATGCTTCGACCTGGTTGTTGTTCTGGATGTTGCGGTATTCCTGCTGCTTCGGTCTCGCTGGCAGTACGTTAACGTTCCCACGCACCCGGGACTTCTGTAGAGATCTACTGCTCGAAACATCTGCATCTGCACAAACGCCACACCAATGGACACAAGTGGACAGGGCGCAGACTTGCCCTCTGTCAATATCGCCAGCCAGCAGCGATGGAAAAACGTTCTTTTGTTGCGTGCAGCCGATACGGCAATAGTACTGGCCATCCTTCAGCCGGCTGACCGGCCCCCACGTCAAGCCATTCGGAACACGAAGGAGTGTTCGGCTCATGCACGGTGAAAGCGACACCGACGCCAGTGATAGGGCTGGGGGAACGATGCCGCAGCTTCCACAACCCTCGCGATTGAATGAGATGAGAAGAGAACACTCCAGATGCTGATTGATGTCACAGTTCAAGCCAGCAATGGCCACCCTCCGCCAATTGGCACTTGCTCTTTTATGGTAGCTGGCAGGGCCTTCCAAGAAGTTGTTTAAACCGGTTAGTTCCAGCGCATAAGTCTCGAGAATGCTTCGATTGTAGCTAGCTCAAATGCTCCACCATTCCTGGATTATCCACATCGTCACTTTGTGTCTATAATTTAATGCGAATGCTGCGAGCTTCACGAGATGCCAAATCGTCAATCAGCCTTGGCTAGCCTTGGAGGATGCGAACGTCCAAGACACAACTACAGACCAGCAACGGCCAGAACACATGTCCAACTAGGCAAGGCTTTATAATAATATCATAATATAGGTTCGAGAAGAACGTCCACATTGGTCACCCCGATGCAACAATCGAAGCATCCACAAGGCTGATGAAAATATTGTGACTAAGCCCTATCGTCGAGCTCAAATGATGACTCTGCAAGGCCCGTGTAGAGCCTAGAAAGCTCGCAGCCCGCTGACAAATGCGCCGTTCTCCAACATCACGATTGCCAGATCCAAGTTCTCGTTTCTTTCATCTCCCGGAAGTGATTACCATGCACGGGAAGATATGATTATTGTGGCCATCAGAACACCTGCCCTCCTCTGCATCTACGAATCATCGTGCCCACAACGTCCATCCGAGGACCGTCGACTAAGCAGTGCGACATCCCAACCCAGCCTTACCTGTGCAAGTCGCTCTAAAACCCCCTTGTCTCTCGCTTGTCCCTAAAGTCCGGTCGACAGATCACACCCCGACTTCCGCCCTTCAAGTTGAACGACGAGGCAAGCCACGTCCAAATCACATCCTTCCTGGCCTAGAAAATTGTTTTCACACCCGACCCTACCCATATCCCAACCCGTTCCCGTATAGTGGTCACCATGGCTGTGCGCGTCATAAGCCCTGACAAACTCCCACCTTGGGGCTACTGGCCCTTCTCGGTCTACCCCGTTCGGCGAAGGCCAAGAGCAATCTTAGATCTTTATGGAGATTAAGCTGTAGTCTTTCCAGATCTGTGACTCAAGCGTAGTCTTCCGCTGCGGGTATAGAAGCCCCTGGATACTGCTGGCATGGGTGCAAGTCAGCGATTCCACTGCCTCAGAGCGAAGCTATTTTGACAAGGCCACATCCATCCTTGAATATCCATTCAGTGTTTCTGCCCCCTATTCTTCATCTCCAGCTGGATTGCTTCTAATTTTGTCTTCGTGGGAATAGATGTCTGTCTCTCCTTTGTGTTGGTCGAGTCTTGGATTAAATACGAGTGCCTTGTCGCATCTCATTGTCTTGGACAAGCAGAGTTTCACAGATCTTCATCAAGCGTCGCCACCTGCAATCTTTTCTAGCGACTCCTTGTTGTTGTAGCGTCCATTGGATCGTTAGCCTGTACTGTTTGATCTTGTACTCTATCTTCGTCACCTACGACATACCATACAACTCTCAGAGAATCTCAATATGTCCCGGCATTCAGGCTCTTCGCGGCACCGATCCCACCAACCGCGGAGCTCGGAATCAAACTCAGAGGATACGATTGAACAAGTCAAGGCCGTTGTCGACCAGCTTAACGGGGTAATGGTGTCGGCCCCTCATGAATGGGAGGCTTATCTCCCTTCTGCTCGCTCAGCTATGTTGGCTCTTGACCGTGTGCGGTTCTTCCGTGACTCTCAGAGATATACCGAACAAGTCTGGATTCTCCATGGCCTTCAAGACTTTGCTTTTCACGACCCCGATGCAGGTTCCATCCGTGATGTTGCAGAGTGGTGTCAAGCAGCATGGCTTCGGATCCTCAGAAATTATCCCGATGACGTTGAAACATTGACAGGTACATCTAACAATTCTTTTTGAGAGGCTTTGTAATTGTGTCCTTCGGATGCGAGATCGTAGGCTTCTCCAAGCTTCACCTACATCACCGAAATAGCTCTAAATCGCCTGATGCATTTACTGATTTGTTTGCAGGTTTGGGTCATAATTGGCTGCAGAGATCTCAGGCAACTTTGGCAAGAATTCAAAGAGAAGAAGGAACGGATTCTTCTAGCTCAGGTAGTGGTCTAACAGGTAATTCCATAGACAGCGACGAAATCTTGACGAACGGTCTTGAGACTAACGGCTTCTCAGCTGCACCGCCAGCTGATCCTCGTAGACAAGGTCCTCTCTATGTTGAAGCTCGAGGATATCTACAGCCTGCCGTGGATTTCTTCACTCGGGCAGTAGCGTCCGCTGACGCTCTTGGAGACCTCCCAGGAGATCTTCTTGCTTCGGTACGTACGAAAACTCCAAATTCTTACACTGAAATTGATCAAAATTAGGCTGCTGAATCTCATATGTCGCTTGGCAATGTTACTGCCACGCCCAGCGATGAGCGATTGTTCGCTCAAGCCATTCGATACCTTCGCCGAGCTGAGGAAACTCCAGGATACTCGCTGTCAATCTATCTACAGCAGTATCTCAACGAGTACGGCAGATATGTTTCTTGAGGACATCTTTATCATGTTTGGGCTTTGGGAATATTAGGAGATACCATGCATGGTAGGGAGTTTGAGAGTTGGATTTAGGGATTTAGGAATTTTGGGATTTTGATTTGGGTAGACTGATGTGCATCTCTTTTTGACGTTCGTTCAACATTCAAGATATCGACTTTTTATCATATTAGCGCCAATCGCGCACTCCAGCAATAGCAATTTCAACATTGAAGACTTAAGAAAAGTACGATAAACAGCGTCCATTCCACGTGATTCCACGGACAGAATGATAAGGTAATTGAAGCTTTCTAGAAACAGTTGTTCATCTCAAGGTTGGTCGTCTCAATGCGGCACAACTTTCCCAAAACCATGATGACGGGAGACGCACATGTACGGTCAGCAGGTGTCACATTCCACGTGGGACGGCTTTCTCCTTGACCGTATCGTTGGCGCTGGCCCCCATCACCGTTTTCCCTCAGCTGTCAGATACCGTACGTTGCAACACATCCAAACGCACGAAGACGTTAAAGCCGATGCAACCTGGTGCTACCAAACGGGGCGAAGTTCCGTGTTGCCGAGAAATCCAGGGGGTGCATAAAAATCCAGTGCTTAAAATTAAGGCCGCAACTTGACATCATTTCTTACGACGGACATTCCACCACAAAATCGCATCGGAAATTCTCAACGCCAGTGTCTCCGAACCACCAAATCTTGAGCACACTCTTAGGCTGAGACACCATGCTTTCCGAAAGAGAGCTACAGATAAGCCCTATTGTGCAGGAGTCAGTTGTGCACAACACCAAGGTTCGTCCCGTTCCTACACTCCCAGTTCCTCACATCCCCCTTCATCCCAATTCACCCCCACCACACACTCTACTGCACCTCCCTCTCTATCTCCATATTCTTCTGCGCCTTGCGGCTAGCTCCGTAACTCAAACCAAAGTCGCCGCCGACCCCACGACCCCCTCAGCCGCCATCTCAGCCTCTTTAGTAATACCCAGGGCACTTTGTCATCTTGCACATCTCAAGCTCTTCTACCAATCAAGGCACTAACAAATTGTCCGACGCAGGTCCTCACAACCCTTCACAACCTCACAGCATCCCTCTTTGGCATTGGCGCCGGCATTTTGGGTCTCGAGTCGTACCCCGGCTTTCTCTTCTACCTCCTCTTCTCGCTGCTCACGTCGGGACTCGTATATGCATTCCGCGTTCGCCCGGGGATTATTAAGGAGGCCCAGTCTGGCAACTCGTCTGGTATGCAGAGATATTTTAGGGGGAGTATGGAGCTTTGGACCGGAGGGTTGATCGAGGGGCTCAGCGGCTTTGTCCTGACTTGGACATTGTTCTATGGTCTGGTTCGGGCGTAGTTGATGTGGGGAGTGGGGTGACACGCGACTTCGACGGGAGACAAGACAGTCTACACCCAGGGTGGAGTATGATACTATTACTGGCATTGGAAGGTGTAAGAATTGTCTATAACCAGGCGTTGGGGGCTTCTCGAACAAACATCGAAAGAATTATGGAACTGTGTCTCTATTTACGTCCTACTGATAGGAAGTGCACGCTATTTCCGAGGACTTTCCTGCCGTCGTCTGTTCCTTGTTGATGCAACATGCCCCTCCAAAGGTGTCTTGGTTTGACGGACAATAAGACCGGCAAAGTGCTAAAGTTGGCAAGTGGATGTTTAGGGCATTGAGAGAAACAACAATGGAGCCGAAGTTCATTCTATTTTCCTCTCGAATAGAAGGAGAATAGCACCACGGCTATAGCTCGACTTGCACGATGACCTAATGTAGCTCAAAGACTGCTTTCTTGCTTCTGCACTTACCGATTCTTTCACTTCCCAAGCTTGAATGTCCGTGTCTCTTTTACAAGTCACTAACAAAGCCCTATCCTCTGGCCAAGGCCATGAGTTATCATCACAATGATTCGAGTGGGTATAGGTGGTATATTTCATTATAACAAGCAATCAGTCTACAACCTCGACGACTTTCCCAACAAAACCCTCAAGGCCAGCTATACCTTTCTCCCCTCTTTCCGACCCATAATACAAGCCATGACCTCCACCCGGCATTACAAGAACCTGAGACCCAAGCTCTATCCATTCGCGATTAGTGATTAGTTCAAAAGTGACGTCAGTGATTCCATCGGAGCCAAAAACAAGAGGCTCTGACTCTTGGTCTTCTTTCTCAAGGTTGTCGCTGAATCCAAAAACGTCATCTTCCAGCTCTTCCAAATCAGCAGCAGTTGACAGATCATTATTGATATGAGGAACCAGTTTTAGAACCCTGGCCGTGGCACGTATACTCGCAATATACACAACGACTAGACTGCCTGTCGTAACAGAGTTGATGTCGCCGTCTTCAAAAGAAGCTGTGAAGCCGCTTGCAGCTTGCAATGTGTGACCGGTCTCTAACATATGTCGACTGGGGATTGCCATGATGAGACCTTTTCGTATTCGAGGTGTCGTTGGTGCCGGTCGCTCGAATGGCCCGTTGGAAAGCTCCTGTTCGGGTATGTCGACGACAAGTCCAATAGTACCAACTTGACCTGCCTCCAAAGCATGCACAGGTAATCGTAAATTTCGTAAGCTAACAATTCGTGCATTAAACCTATACACGTCAAATGAGCCCCCGGGAGCTGTGTGAAAGTGGATGGTTTCTTACCATTCTACCTTGCTGGCTGATGCTGATATCGCATTTCGGGATGATACTCGAGATAGCTCCACCGTGGACGGATGGGTTATTGAAGCCCCAAAGCTTGCTGGGGACGAACGAGTCGGCGCTCTACCTGGTGAATCGTCCTCATCCGTCTCAGATAGAAATGGCCCCACTACGACAGTATCACCGACAGAGATCCTGCCAAATCGCAAGTAGCCTGCCACTACAGATCCTGTGTCCCCTTGCTTAGTCTTCTTCGAGGCTAGAGGTTCAAGAGACGCTTGCAGGCCACCAAAAACGTCCTCGACGTGAAACAGGCAGGCCGGTTGCTCAGGGTTCAGTGCCAAACCAACAAAGTCCTGTGAAGTCGGAATATTCGGCATTGGGAGGCCCTGCAGTAGAGCGTGCATCGAACGCATACCCGTACCTTTGGCAGCACTGGTCATAATGATAGGTACAATCGAGACAAGGTCTCCCGACAGCCTGATCCTGTCTGATATGCTCTGAAGCGCATCTATGTCATTCTTCGGGATACTTGAAACATCCGATTCGTGTACCGTTTTGGTCTGGTCTGGTGGAATGATGGATGGAGTTCGTCCCGTTGCTTTCACGGCCGTCAGGATCTTGGACAAAGTCTGCCTCAGACTAGCCTTCGAAGCTAAATCAAGCTTGGTGATAACTACCACCAATGGCTTGTCAAACTTGAGACAAAGCTCCAGATGAGCCTTTGCTAGGTCGATGCCGGCTCCAGCAGTGCCCAGAATGTCTTGGGCTGACGAAGTACCACCAGCGGAATTGGGAGCATTGTCACCGTCATCAGCAGCGATACAAAGTACTGTCCAATGCGGTGCCCAGCCGACCAAGCCTCGAACAGTTGTTCTACGGTACCGTGGATGGCCACCAGTATCAGACACAAAAACCAGGCGGCCATCTTGTGCCGATCCATGGATATCAGTCCACGAGTTTACATTTCCAGCGGCATAGTTTATAACTTCCGAGCCTGCCAATCGTTAGCATTCGGCCTCTTCACACAAAAAGGTTCGCTGCGCTATTATCCTTTGAAGACCCGGATTTCTTTGTTCTAAGCAGCCTGACGGTGGAATTCAGAAAGACAAAAATTAGGCAAATTACCTTTGTATCCGATCAGCTCTTGAGCTACCGAACTAGTCACCCCTGATACTATCTCGTGACGATGTTTTAAAAGACTCAATCTGCTTTTACCTCGGCCATTGTCTAAAGTCGCAGTAGACAATGTTCCCAATAGACTTGACTTTCCCGAGGTAGTAGGACCCGTCAACGTGATGCGCAATTGCTCAGTTGTCCCATGTAGCACTGGAGGACTGTCTAACGACAAATTTTCGAGCTGAACCGGTGGTGGTGGCGTCTCATGGCGAGAGCCGGGTTTAGATTCCAGATTCGCATGGACGTTTCTTCTGGAACTCAGATCTGGTGTAACTAAAGCCTCTGCGACCCATAACTGAGCTTGATGCCGCAGGATCTCGACCAGGTCATTCGGCTCATGAGACTGTCGGGAGGCTCGTAGTTCCCTCTTTGCTGAACGCGTCGTAGGAAGTACCCTCGGAACAGATGACTCTTGCCACTCGCATTCTCCAACCTCTACCATCCGAACGACTTCAACGTTGCACCCAAGACTAGCGGCCATAGCTCTGAGATTGGTAAGACTTTCGTCCATTTCGTCTTTTGTCAGCCCGACAAAGGTCCCGTCATCGGAGACACCTATCTCATAGAGAGCTCCCCGACTCTCTTCCAGGCCAGCAAGTAACTTTCCTGGTCGCGGTGGCGACGCCAAATTTTCATTGGCTTCTGGGAGCTTTGGGAGAACGAGGTCGCTCATAGAAGATGCATGGTACGGTGAGGACTGTTGTAATCGCCATAAAAGTTGTGTTGTCAGCTGCTCCAGACGGTTCTGCCGCGACTGGTTTGAAGGTGCTAAAATCGGCCCAGGATCATTTGTAATTGGCTGACTAGGCTGTCTTTGCTTGTGCTGTTGAGACCCAGAGACTACTGAACCAGTGGAAGAGCTCGAATCTGATGATGCCGCATAAGTAAATGGGACAATACTTACACCAACATGTGAATCAAAGGAACAATAGGGGCATTGAGTCAGAATATGGAGATATAGGCAAAGGGAAAGCATACAATTTCTTCTTGGTCTCAACAACAGATGCAGTTTGTATTCTGTCGGCCCCTCTTGGGGCTCTGCTTCTAGTCTTGTAACTCCATAGTCTGCAATATGCCCTGTAACTGGGGATGCGCTGGAGATCGAAAGGGCTTCTTTCGGCTGTGGGGTGGACGGTTTCGGGGTATCGGTCGGCGTCAACCATGGAGACGCTACCCTAGGGGGGTCAGGGTCATAAGTGAATATTGATGCCATGGATATAGGTGTCTTGAAGTCCGGTTGTGTATCCGGCCCCAAGCACTGGGTTGATGTTTAAACTTTCGCCACGGAAATGAAGCAACGCTTCAAATTGTCAGTCGTATCCTCCGCCGGTTCGTTTCCGTTTTTGCGAGATCGAAAGGGCTTCTTTCGGCTGTGGGGTGGACGGTTTCGGGGTATCGGTCGGCGTCAACCATGGAGACGCTACCCTAGGGGGGTCAGGGTCATAAGTGAATATTGATGCCATGGATATAGGTGTCTTGAAGTCCGGTTGTGTATCCGGCCCCAAGCACTGGGTTGATGTTTAAACTTTCGCCACGGAAATGAAGCAACGCTTCAAATTGTCAGTCGTATCCTCCGCCGGTTCGTTTCCGTTTTTGCTAGACGTAGATAATTGACGCGGCGGACCAAGATGCAACCTTACTGTAGTCACCGGGGAGCGCCCAGTCACAGATCTGAGATGACTCGCTGGGTTCTGGGTTCTAGGTTCTGGGTTCCTGAGTGGGGCTTCTAGGCTACCCGATTGGCCTGGTTTCTGCCCAAATTAGCAGCTCGACAGCGGTTCGTGGTCGTAAAATGGCGGGGCGAAGCAGCAGCACACGAACGCTGATACTCAGCCGAAACTCAGGCAACACCTCTAACAAAGTTCCCTGACAAGCCTCCGTCTAGACAACAAAGCGACATAAATTCCTGCCCCTGCCTCGACCTCGACCTTACATCCTCCATTATTCGATCTTCAACTACCAAAGTACCGAAAGTCTAAGATGAAGAAGTTCGGATTCAGCAAGAAGAGCGAGGGCGGTGACGAAGATTCCCTTAAGGCTTCATTGTTCTCCTCCCGCTCGTCAAAGAACGCATCGCCAGCTCCTGCAGCTTCAAACCCCTACGCCCAACAGCCCGCAGCTGATCCATATGCGCAGGACAACAATAAGTATGCGAACATGGGGTCAGTAGGACCATCCGGTCCCTCGCCGTACCAAGCAGCAAGGCAGAATTATGGCCTTCCAGGCGGACCTGGCGCTGTACGAGGAGGGGGCCTGCCAAGTGGTCCTGGAGCTGCTCGTGGAGGATATGGAGGGGCAGCTGCCGTGGATCGTACCCCAGCTGCAAATGGAGGTGGGTACGGAGCAGACAAATATGGCAGTGGTGGTGGATACGGCTCCAATCGATACGATGCAGCTCCCAGCTATGGTGCCGACTCCGGCTCCAAGTACGGTCCTGGAGGCTACGGTGGATTGGGTCGAACCAACAGCAATGATACAACCACCACCGACGACAATCGGGATGCTCTATTTGGAGGAGCCAAGGACAGATACGCGCAGAAAAGCGCTTTGCCGCCATCTAATGGACGCCCTGGGGGTGGTTACACTGCTGAGTCAGGAGCATCTGGTGGAAGCGGGTATGGAGCTTATGGGGAGGAGAGGCAATTGACGGCTGAAGAGGAAGAGGAAGAGGATGTTGCTGCTACCAAGCAACAAATCCGTTTCATGAAGCAAGAGGATGTTTCAAGTACCCGCAATGCTCTTCGTATTGCGGCCCAAGCCGAGGAAACTGGTCGAGCTACATTGGCCAGACTTGGCGCTCAGGGAGAACGAATCCACAACACTGAGAAGAACTTGGACCTTGCTGCCAACCACAACCGAGTCGCGGAAGAAAAGGCAAAGGAGTTGAAGACCCTGAACAAGAGCATGTTTGCTGTTCATGTCTCGAATCCTTTCACAGCCAAGTCTAGAAGAGCAGCACGGGACGATGAAATTATCGAGAAGCACCGTTCAGAACGTGAGCAGCGTGATCAAACTCGACAGGCTGCCTTTGGAACGCAGCAGCGAATGGAGCGAGCTTTCAGCGAACTTCAGCCAGGAGATGTCGGCTACCGGGCACCACAGACCAAGGCAAGTCTTGCGGAGCGCTCCAAGTATCAATTTGAGGCAGATTCAGAAGACGATGAAATGGAGAACGAGATTGATAGCAATTTGGACGCTCTGGGTCACGCTGCAGGGAGATTGAATGCTTTGGCAAGGGCCACGGGCAAGGAAGTGGATGAGCAGAACAAACACATTGATAGAATCATCCAAAAGGTAAGCTTTCCCGCTCCATTTACACGATCCGAGAACTTCGCTGACAACACTTTAGAGCGATCGTGTGGACGATCAGATTGCCATGAACAGGGCCAGATTGGACCGCATTCGTTAGAGACTTGCGGCTGTGTCGACTTGTTATGTTTTTGCAGCATTGTCAAGGAGTTATTTATGATAGAGCGGTCAACTTTAGCCAGGGTTTCCAAAATTCATGTGGTATTTCCAAAATCTACCTCGCACTGCTTAAAAGTCCTCCATCTTGTAAACTTCATATGCGGGCACCTCGTATGGATGTGAACTGTCAAAATAAGCTACATGCTTTGGGACATTGGGAGCCTACTAACTGCTTCAATGCTACCACAGCTTTCTTAGCGACATCTCTGCCCGAACACTTGATCTCAACCCTGAATTCGTCTGTCTTCTCCAGTTTGCCCGGCGTCCCTGTGTGGGGATTTGCACCTGCCTCAGCAACTGGTATGAACTGGCCAGAGCCTTGGATCTCGAATGCACATTGAATATATTTCCCATCCGCATAGACACCGCCACCAGCTTCATGAATGGCGTGTTTGGTGGCCTGAAGATGTGATGGAGGGACGAAGTAGACCAACTTATAGTTATCCATCCTCATGCTGGGACTTTTGCTTCCGAGTGAACCTTGTGATTTTACTTGTGCGATTTTCGCTGTATGTATGTATGTATGTATGTATTGTATGTATGTATGAATGTATGTATGAAGAGAAGAGCCGTTGCTTCTTCCTATTAGAAATTCGTACTTCAACTTCAATCTTCTGCCCCTGTCAATTCAGCATCCCGCACCCGCGTCAAATGAGACAGTGATTGGTGAGTTTGCTGCGATAGGCGTCAAAGTTGTCGCCGCCTCAAGCGCTGTAGAATTACCCCACACTCCCCTGTCTCATGCTTATCGCTCGTCTTATGCTTGCAACTGCATAAACCGGCATTGCAATTATGAACGATATCGACGACAATTGACGAACTTCAACATCTTCTTGATCCTCTGTGTTGAGCTGTACCTTGACGATGGGTCAGCAATCATCTGCTCCCCGTCGACTCCAAGGAACGGAAAGGGAAAGACTGCTCCCACCGGATTCTGAGGACGCATATCACGATGGGTGTGATCCTCCTCACGGAATTCGGGAAGTGTGTCCAGCAAATCCCTTCACTGATCTGCCTGTGTATACGACCATTCATAGGTATGTCTTGGTGCTCTGGTAATACAAGTTGATGAGTTGACATGGATATCTTGAAGGATACGGAGAGATGTTATAGCAGCTATTGGTGAGTTTGAATGATCTATAGATCCTTGCAGGATATTGACAAAAAGTTTAGATGATCCGTATACCATTGAGCAGCTGAGAGACCCACGGATGAACATGTCCGTAGTGAGGCCTTTGGTCGACAAGCTCTATGAGGGAAATGACGTCTCGATGGGTAGGTGGTTTTCGCACGCATTGCACCTCCGCGCTGTTTTCTGTCCAGATGCTCATTTTCGCGGACTTTTCTTGCTGCTCCAGTCATGTTGTACTCTTGTTTAGTCGATGTCTGATACAGTTTGCCGTCTTTGGATCTTTCAACGTCGAAGTGGGACTCGCCAATCTCGACAAGAGCTTGGCCTGCAGTGCTCGGTAACCCCTGCCTCTGCACTGTCTCTTAGTGTACGCGTAGAGCCTCATTAGAACCCGAGTTCAGTCTGTGCCGGGCCTGCGAATTTCGTAGTATACTTGCATGTATTCCTTGCAACGATTTGGTTTGATTCGAGACCAAGTTGTATTCATTTATGTCTGCACCCTGCAGCACTCCAACTCGGCCAGAGTTGATTATCGATCACATATCATCTTCAGAGGCTGATTCCGCGCTACAGTTTATTGTCTCCTAGTTAATCGTGCTCATTTTCAGAGGGAGCAGCTGTCGCAAGCTCATCAGCAAAGTGTTTGTGCAACTCGAGCTGTTCTATGCGAGCTCCTGGCAAATCGGATATTGAGACGCTTCCACGAGGATAACACGGGAACGATGGGACTACTGTTGCTTGCCCAGATTCTCGTCGGCGGTTTCGATCCCTTTCAAGGAGCTCCACCTGAGGTTATCGAAGAGGGCACTCACCCTCCATGGACTACCCAAACAAGGACCGGCGCCAAACGCAGGCTACCAGCCCTGGAGATTGCCATCATCTCAGAGAGCAAAATCTTCCTGAGCTCCTCAGCCTGCCAGAAGGTAGTCAACGCTATCTATGAAGGACGAGTCATCTATACACCTACATCGTTTATTGATATTCTGCCGGATCACTACAAGCACAAGCCCATCTCACTATACAATCCCAGGAAGGCGCCTCTGTTTAATCAATACCGACTCATTGTTCCACGGACACGAAACATCCTAGAGGTCTGCCAGTTTGTTGTCCTGCTGCTGCTGTTTCTCTTTGTCATGATAGATCGAGACCCGTCCAAATTTGGTGCGTTCGAAGGGCTGTTCATAGTTTATACCTTGGGATGGGTTTTGGACCAGCTGGTGAGTTCAATGCATCCCTAGACACCCGCTTTGATGACAGCTCGTTGGGTGTCTTCTCCCCAACTCGTTGCAGCAAAGAAAGAAATCTACCATGAAACTTGAGCTGATCGGAGTCTACTCCATAGGCTAGTATGTTAGAACATGGTAAGCTGTTCAGAATCTGCTCTAGGTAAACTAGAACTCACAACATTCTAGGCTGGCATGTGTATACACAAAACCTCTGGTCATTTCTGGATGTGACCTTCTCGGTCGTTTTCGGGGTGTACCTCGTTCTGCGCATCCGTGGGTGGCATACTGGGGAGCTTGGGCCCTCCCAACAAGCTATGGATGTTCTTGCAATGGGAGCTCCAGTTCTGGTGCCTCGACTTGCTTTCAACCTGATGTCAGAGAACATGCTCTTCGTCTCCCTCCGTGCTATGATGAAGGATTTCACGGTACAGTATCTATAACCCAATTCTTATGCGGCGATGCTTACAGTCTTAAGGTTTTGACGATCCTTGCTGTCTGGTAGGAAATGACCATGCCTATACTCCCACAAATTTTCAAAATCCTGGTGTTTGGCGATGACTATATCCTCCCGAGTCACGACCAGGAACGTTGAAATGTATTGCTAACTTATTCCAGGTGCTTTGCAGGCTTTCTTCTCTCGATGACCTGGCTAAGCAACGGCTTGCATGAGCCAATCACGATTTCGAAATGGATGCTCTGGGTCTGGTTCGGGTTGGACGGGACCGGAATTCAGCGCTCAGTTGACTTCCATTGGTTATTAGGCCCAATTCTTATGGTCACATTTGCCTTCCTAGGAAACACACTCTTCCTCACTATCCTGGTCTCCATGCTCAGCACCACTTTCTCAACTATCGTCGCAAATGCCACAGCAGAGATCCAATTTCGACGAGCTGTCCTCACCCTCGAAGGTGTAAAATCGGACGCCATCTTCGCTTACCAACCACCTTTCAACCTTCTTGCCCTGGTAGTGCTACTCCCTCTCAAATTCGCACTGACTCCTCGTTGGTTCCACAAGATCAACGTAGCAGCTGTCCGAGCACTAAATGCCCCTCTCCTGCTTCTAATCGCTGTAATTGAGCGACACACTTTATGGTCCAGCGCAAAGCGGCTTCGCGATCCCGAGCAATTACCCAAAGCGCCGGTCCGCCCTAGTCTCTGGGACATCTCTAGAGGCTTCTCTGTTCACGGAGACATACAGACGGTCTTTGATGCTGAGCCACCTCAGGAAATCGAGCAGCAGATTGCGGATGACGATGATTTCGACCACCACGCGCTGGGGGATGAATTCGCGAGAGAATTCGGTACTGAGACTGCGGTCAAAAGACCTAGGACTAGCACGAATAAGAGCAGGAGAGACTCTGTTGCGCCTTTTGCTGGGATCACTGGTAGATTGAGGGATCTTTTGATCGAGGGAAGCGAGGATGGGGAAGATGGATATTCGGTTAAGAAGAGGTTGGAGGCTTTGGAGGAGGCAACTATGAGGATTGAACGTATGCTAGGAAGATTATGTGATGCACTCGATGACGGGACAAGAGAGAGTAGCATTGCGGAAGGCAAAGAAACCGGCACGATAGATGACTTGGATGAGGGTGGCACCGCAGATATTGAGGATTGATCACTCTCAGATTGCCAAGGGCCATGCACATAGTATGAATTTTTTTGTTCAACATTCGACTTCAAGAGCAGTATATCCCAGACATTTGGCCTTGATCGTAGCCATTGTTCCACATGAGATGCGCAATTGTATCTCTCGTTCTCAGACTGGCCCTGTGGGTATCTACTTGCCTCCAATCATAAAAGGTCGTTGATACAATATCCGTCACATCCTCCATGCCCTCCATACCATCCTCGATATCGTCAGCCCTGATCCGGTATCTATGATTCAAAGGCTTCCTCTATCCAATTCGCTTGGACAGGACTGACTTTCTTTGCATAACTCTTGGCCGTAAATACATGATCGAGGAACATGATGGCTTCAAATTTCTTCTGACCATACAGCGAGCTTGATGGGTGTATGGTGATAGCGTTCCTTCCTTGTGTTGTGACATAGTTCCCATCTGGCCCTAGCAAAGCTGTCTTGATGGCAAATGCCTTTAGAAACGCCTTCAGCAAAACTTCAGCACGTTCAGGTGTGACGGGCCCAATAGGAAGCGGGTCAGGAGGTGGCAGTTCCTTCAAAAGTTTCTGCTGAACGCAGAGCTGGCGGAGCTGTTTTCGAATCTGCATTGCCATCTTCATCGCACGAACAGATACTAGCCGCTTCCGGCACCACTCGGCACGATCGGTCTTCTCGGAAGCGAATCGTTGCATGGTCGTGAGGAGTGTTACAATATCACCACCTCGTCCTGCAATGCCCTGGGGTCCGTGGATATCACTTCGAGATTCTTCGGTCGTCTCTTGATCTTCTTCAGACTTCGGCTGAAGGAAAACCTCGGAATCGGTCGTCAGGCATGAAATGACATCGATGATATCAAGTAGCACATCCGATGATATTTCCGCAGCTGCAACAAGAACGCGACCATAGGCTGCGGGCAGTGGATACTGAGCCATCTTGCGGCCGGCGTCTGTCAATTTCCCCGCATCGTCAAGTGCTCCCATCATATGAAGTTGGACAAGGGCCTTTTCCATTTGCGGAATATTTGGTGAGTCCATCAGTGGGAAAGCCAAAACATCCTCAATGCCACGAGCTTTCATCTTGAGGACTGCCTCGACAACATCGCAACGTAGAATCTCTGGGAGCTCATCCTGGTCAAGGTTCAGATAGTCGTCCTCGGTGTAGAGTCTGAAGCATTTCCCTTTTGCTTCTCTTCCGGCACGTCCCATTCGCTGTATTGCAGAGACTCGTGAGATAGGCTTTGCCAACAGAGATTCCATCCCTAGCCGAACACGATATTGCTTGACCTTTGATTTCCCACAATCCACAACAAAGCGCACCCCGGAAACTGTGACTGAAGTTTCAGCTATGTTCGTTGCAAGCACTATCTTGCGAGTAAAGGGCTCCTTGACCTTTTCGAAGACATCTTGTTGGGCTTGAGCGGAAAGTGCACCATATAAAGGCATCACCTTCATCTTAGGCACAGTCTTGACAAGCTTTTCAGCTTGGCTTTGGAGCTCAGCTTGCAGAGTTTCAATTTCATCCTGGCCAGTCAAAAAGGCGAGAATGTCTCCAGGAAGAGGCTCCTGAACATGCAGGTGAAGTATTTGCTCCAGCATGCTCTGCATATAGTCCGATTGCGGAGTGGCCTTGTAGAAAAGCTCCACCTCGTACTCTCTGCCTTTGACATATTCGACGGCAACTCCATTCTTTTTCTTCCCGACTTCGAATTCATCATCCGAGTCCTCCCAGTTGTCGTAGTCGATCTCGATATCAGAGTCCGACTCTCTGTCTGCCCCCCTTGCCGCGGTCGTCCTGGATGCAGAGGCGGAGCCGGATTTTGCGGTGTCTTCTTGGTCATCGCTGAAGCCTTCCCAGGACGAAAAAGAGTCTTCAGATATTCGCCTTGGGTCCTTTGGGCCACCAGGGCCTAGTTCATATCCCTTCAAATGGCGCAGAAGTACTCTGCCATGGTTGTGACCTGGATTGTATCTGGGTATAGTTTCAGGTTTCGCAAAAAAGGCCTCAATCCCACCAAGATCTAAGGTTGCACTCATTACGACAACTTTCAGTGGGACTCCTCCTCGGCCTGCCTTGTCACTATGGAGCAGCGTCCTGAGGAAGCCAGTTATCAGATCCACATCCACACTTCTCTCATGAATTTCATCCACGATGATAGCGCTGTATTTCCTGAGGTTGGGGTCATGAAGCATTTCTTGAAGCAACATTCCCTCTGTAACGAATTTGATTTTGGTTCCCGGAGGTACAACCGACTCGAAGCGAACCGAATAGCCAACTTCTCCCGAGGTCGCTCCTTTCTGCAGCGGCGAGCCCATCTCTCGAGCAACACGCTGAGCTAGGGTCATAGCAGCTACTCGACGAGGTTGGGTGATAGCGATCATGCCTCCAACAAAAACTTCTTCCGACTTTCCTCCGACCTCGACCTTGACCTTCTCTCTCTTGCACCATGGCTCCTTGTATAGGTACTGCGGAACCTGGGTGCTTTTTCCAGATCCAGTTTCTCCATTGATCAGTAGAATGTCATTCACCCGCAATGCGTATCGTATATCCAGCCTTTTCGACCAGATGGGTAAGGATTCTCGGGCTTTCTCCAGTCTCGCAGCAACACTTCGCAGGTTGGAAGAATTCGACTTCCCATCTCCAAACTTGTCGAGCCCGGCTCCTTTGGGGCGCAAGGCATTCTGTGCTCCATTTTTCGCAGATTTGGCAGAAGAAGTGTGAATTCCCAACCTGTTCCCGGCCATCAATTTGCTAGAAATTCCATTGCTTATCGCTCTTAGGGGTGGCCCATTGCTCGCACTTCCACCGCTCTTCACAGGTCCACGAACATCGGCGTGTTTTGGGGTTCTGGCTTCTTTGCGGCTAACTTCTGCTTTCGAGCTGCCATCTCGAAGGCGTTTGACCCCATTCGTGAGGCCAGTAGTGGCGGGCTTGGGCGGTTGCTTCGATGTGCTTTGCTGTGCCTTGAGACTCGGTGTCAAGGTGTCGTCCCCAAATTTAAAGTGTACCTTTTCCGGCATTGTTGCAGATGTATCACCGAGCCATAGACAGTCGAAATCAGTAGGAAGCGTTTGGTAGTGGGACTAAGGTGCGTCAAAAATCACAGCTTTGTTTTGCGCCGCGAACAAAATATCAAATAATTTTTGAAGCCCGGCAGAAAGAAATGTTTTCGGCCTAGTCTTGGAGCTTTCACCGCCTCCCCACCTATCACCACAGGGGTACATGCCGAAGACCCAGGCTTCTAACGTCCTGGCTTCAAGCACGCAATTCGGATCTGCAACCACCTCATCATTCTCGCCCTTTGTGTTGCCCCTCCCGACCCCTCCAAAGTCTTCTAGCCAAGCTCATCGTCACGCCAGAGATGTAAAGTTGAAGACGTAAGTTTCCGATCCGGTGGAACTATATAAACATATACTTAACCGCGATCCTTTCCTTCTTCCCATTTGTCTTGTTAACTCTGCTCTGTTCTTTCCATACAATATATACAAAATGGCACCTGGAGTTCAAGTTGACTTGCAACCAACGGCCCCCCACCAATTGTCCAGCCAGAGGCTGGTTGACAGGAAGATTTTCCCTGACGGGATCAAAACATCTGGGCAGCACCCACCACTGTATGATCTGATCAGAGTAAGTAATTTACAACATGGGGTCAAGCGCACAGCTGTCAAGCTAAGGGGCCCTGGAACAATCCCTCTATTTCTACATATGCAGTATCTTGAAGCTAACTTCATTGAAAGCCATACTCGGATTTCCCAAAGACAATCGAAGGTCCTACTGTGTGGAAAGCAGAGGACTATGCAAACAACCCCGAAAGATGGGTTCATGTAAGGCTCTCCAGCGCACTCTACTTCTAGTGATCTTGAGTGAGCTTTACTGATATTGACTTTCTGCTTAAGGTTTTCAGTTCCGAAGAGATCGAGGAACTTGGTGCTGCTGTCGACAAATTCATAGCAGACCAGACGCCTTTGACAGGCATTTCGCAAGACAATTTCCCTTTGCCGAAGCTTTCCGTTCTTTTGAGATCCATCCGTACCGAGACCCTCAATGGTAAAGGTTTCATCCTGTTCAAAGGATTTCCTGTCGATAAATGGGGCCTTCATAAGTCTGCTGTTGGTTATATGGGACTTGGTACCTATCTGGGCTATTTTGTCAGTCAGAATGGTCGTGGCCACGTTCTAGGACATGTCAAGGATCTTGGTGAAGATTCAACACAAATAGACAAAGTCCGTATCTATAGAACCAATGCTCGGTAAGTCCATGGCTTTATTAAAGTCAAGCTAGAATCATACTTATGCATCACCTAGTCAATTTTTCCACGCAGACGATTCAGATATCGTCGGATTGCTATGCATTGCCCGAGCTCTCGAGGGAGGAGAGTCTGACATCGTTTCTTCCCATCACGTCTGGAACACCCTTCAACGAGAACGTCCCGATGTCGCGGAAACTTTAACGAAGCCAATCTGGTACTTTGACCGAAAAGGAGAGGTCAGCGAGGGTGAGGAGCCTTATATCAAGACCTCGGTTTTCTACCTGGAGAAGGGACCAAATGGCAGAGTTTACTCAAAATGGGATCCTTATTATGTCAAGAGCTTGGACCGCTTCATGAATGCTGGAATTATCCCACACCTGTCACCAGAACAAGTTGAGGCTGCCAAAGTTCTGGAAGAGACTTGTCACCGTCTCAGACTTCACATGGTCTTGGAAGTCGGCGACATCCAGTTCTTGAGCAACGAGCACGTCCTTCACGCACGCACAGAGTACAAAGATCATGCGCCACCAGCACCTCGGAGACACTTGATGAGATTGTGGCTGGCAACGCCGGAGAGCGAGGGAGGGTGGAAGCTACCCTTTCACGATTCGGCGGAGAAGAAGAGAGGTGGTATCCAAGTCAACGACCAGCCTCCAGTCTGTCCTCTAGATGCAGAGTAGGCGCTTTACGAGAATAAAGCATATTGAAAGTCTTGATCTACCAAGCAGTGATGTTTTCAGGAGTACGCCACGACTTCGGATTCTTCAAGAATAGATGTTGGAAGAATTGCAACGCAGACGGTCCGCTGCAAGCCTCGGGGGTTTCAGATTTGGGGGATTTTGAGTTCAATGTGATTTTAGTCTACGTTTCAATCGGCAGAGAATGCCTTTTCAGAAAGCATCGAACCATCGGCGTGTCTTCTCAACCTAGACAGCAATACCAAGCACCATTATCCTCAGTCCTGTCACTGGATACAGCACCCTTTGACTTCCTTTATCATCCTGTACTTGTTACCGTTATGGTTGGATCCATGAGCATGCTTCGGGCAAATTCCTTCGTCGACCTGTACCAACGAGGGAAAAGGCTCTTAATAGATTTGAAGGTACCACAGTTCCCCATCCTCTTCCCGTATCCACAAGGCTTGTCAAGCTCGACTGGAGGTTGTGAAGTCAGCACTTTGATACTTTAGAGTGATAGCGGAGGTTAGCAAGGCAGTTCGCTGGGATATGTGAGGGCACATAAGAGGAGAAATTGGCAATTGAGGAATAGAAAGGGAGATGAAATGGTTGGCCTTACCCCACCTGTGTTCACAGTCTTTCGATAAGAAGAGCTTGTAGGTACATATCTTTCAAAGCCAAGGTCATGAGCAACAGGAGAGGCTCGAAACAAGTATATCCGTCTCGAGGGTGTGGTCTGTACGAAATACTTGTGTGAAAAAGCCCGGGGGAACGGAAGGAGCCTTGTCTTGTTTCTTATAGCACATCCGGGTCGTGTGATTCATACATAACCCAGGGCAAAATACTGTATTGTACACTCCATATTGCTCCGGCTTGCGATCAGTCATTCATGAGATTCTGTAATCCCTTTGCCTTTGGTAGTAGGAATCTCGAAACATGTATCTTGTTCTGGCCTCCATCATTTCCCAGAGTCGGAGGTCGTAAATGGATCGAGTTAGGCTATTATTGTCCGGATTCGTCTTCGAGTTCTTTTTTCCGTATCGCTTGCATCAACTCGTACATCTGACCCAGCTGCTGGTCTGAATTTTGTAAATGTCTGAAACTCTCCCGCACTCTCGCAGAACATACCACTCATTTTCTCAATTTTCGCGGGGTCCATACGCTCTCCTAACCAGGACTCGCCTTCCAATTTCTGTGCATATAGCTGCCACTCGGTCAGGAAGCCTATCTGCGAAGCTGTTAGTATAAAGTTTCAGGAATTCGACAATGGCTTTCATACAATATGAACAGGATTCTCTGTGTCCCTATGAGCTCTGAATTCACTCTTAACATATTCATCGCCCATCAATCGCATCTCCCGTGGCAAATACTTTCGATGGGCTCGCAGTAATCGTCGGTATAACGGTATCGGAGGTAATAAAGCCAATGGAGCAGGTTTGAGGCCTTTGACTGCACCAGCCATCGTAGGCGTAGCCAGCAGTAATCGTGGATGCACCCTCATCTTCGATCGTTAACTTATGAGTGTTGTGTTGATTTTCATCGGACAATTGAGACCTCGCTCGTCGGAAGAACGTCATGACACCGGGTAACGCCAAAAAGTTTCAATCTCAGCCTTGCATCAACCTCGTCCTCATTCGGCCATGCTTCCAACGCCGTCAACCTCCCACGTCGCGTTCGAGAGGATTTACGAACCTGCTGAGGATTCATACCTGCTGCTAGATACCCTATCATCTGAGAACGAAAAGCTCTTCCTGCAAAATCGCTTTAGAGCTGCCAGTCACTCGCCATCGCCGCTGGTCCTCGAAGTAGGCACTGGCTCTGGAGTCGTTCTTTCATTCCTCAACGCACATTCAGAGGTCATCTTGGGACGGCCCGATGTTCTTACGATCGGAATTGATGTGAACAAGTTCGCATGCAAGGCTACGGAACAAACAGTCATTGTAGCCCAGCAAGAGCTGACGGCGCAAAACTTGTCACATGGCTTTTACGTGGGAAATGTGCTGGGTGACCTCACAAGTTCATTGAAAGCGGGAGAGGTCGATATCTTGGTTTTCAACCCTCCTTACGTCCCAAGCCCTGAATTACCAAGCCTGCCTCTAGGAGAGGATTCTACTCAGACATCCTTTGAAGATGATTCGAGATTGCTTGCATTGTCGTATGCAGGAGGAGTGGATGGAATGGAGACTACCGAGCGTTTACTTGCGAGCTTGCCGGAGATCCTAAGCCAGCAAAGAGGGTGTGCTTACATTCTGCTCTGTGCTCAAAACAAACCAGACAAGGTCAAAGATGGAATCAAGCGCTGGGGAGCAGGTTGGGCTGTAGAGACGGTTGGCACAAGCGGAAAGACAGGTGGATGGGAAAAGCTTCAGATAGTTCGGGTCTGGCGTACAGACGTGAAATGAAAATGAGAAGCCATACTTTTTTTTTATGAAGTGCTGCTCCTTAGGTCTTCATATCCACAAACGCCAATAATCCCACAATCATCCATCCATGCACGAGCACTCAGCCCAAAGCAAATATCCAGCTGACCTCTTCTGAAGTCCAGCGTGACATCTGGGGAATATAAGGAACCACTTCGCACCAAATGAGGTCTCGATTCTCTGCATTGCTTTAGAATCCTCTGCCGCCACCTCTGCCACGTCCTCCTCTGAAGCCTCCTCGTCCTCTGGGGCCACCACGACCTCGTCCGCCTCTCGCACCACCTCTATCCGCGACCTCCTTTCTGGCTTTATTCTTTGGCTTTGGCGCATCATCGATCAGGAGCGTGTCCAGCGGCAAGGAATCGGGGAGGATGTAGTAACGAATGGTAGATCCACGGAGATTGATTGTATCGAGGGAGATTGGGTCTCGGCCACGCTGGGTCATCTTGACTGTGCGCAGCGCCGTGTTCATCTGAGGGGAAACCGATGTGATTGTACCGTGGATGATGGTGCCTGACACAGGGGTCAGTGGTGGTTGCGGGCTATTCAACACGGAAAACTTACCATTCTTAAGTTCGATAGTAACAGTTTCGTTCGCGCATTTCATCAGGAACCTACCATAACCAGCAGAGTCAGTCAGGAGCTTCGTGCGGGAGCCTTGAGGAAGAGAGCTCAGCTTGTGCCACAGGAAGGTCAATCTCGGAGGGCTTACCTGACGAGCTTCATTTTGACAGATTCTGCAAGTGCTGCGCTAATTATTGGTTTCGTGGAGGTTGCGCGACAGTGCTGTAAGTCGCTGGTGGTTCCTGGCTGGAGCCCACATTGAAGCTCTGGATAAAAATCGCAAAAGTTCAGGTCAGATCACGTGCCGTTACATACAGGTCCAAACTGTTTGCCCTCATCTTTGCAGGATAGAATAGGCTCAAAACAAGAAGGAAAGTAGAAGTTGAAAGCACTGTTCCAAGTGAAGGAAAACTATGCAACTGTAAGGGTCGGATTTTTTTTATTCAGCAGCTTCTCATAGCCATACTTTTCTGGCAGCCCCATCATCGAAACTCATAACTATATACAGACTTGCAGGCTTTGGGTATAAGTGTAACTTGAGGAAAGTTCTCATCAGCTCAGACGACCATCATTTGTCCTTCTCGTTCTCCGAGACTCTTTCCCATTCATCCTCCGTACTAATCTCGGATTTGCTACCACCAGAATGCATACGATCCTTCAATTCTCCTCTTAGCTCCAAAGGTTCGACTTCCTTGCTACCAAATTGAGTGTCACCTGTGTCGATCACAGTCTCTGCTTCTGTCTCCGTATCGTCCCCGGCGGCCGTCTCCTCCATTTGGCGCTTCTTGTGGTCCTCCAACGCCTGCGATATCTTTAATTCGGCAACGAACCAGTTGATTGACCACCATAGCCCGGCGCTCAAGAGTGAAAGTATCACAAAATGAACACTGTATGTTGCGATGAGGAGTGCGAGAAGCACGAGTTGAAGACATGCGAACGAGACATTTGTTGCGACGAGTAAGGTGGGCGTTGGACCGGGTGTGAATATGGACTCGAACAACTGGGTGAAGAAGGCGGACATGTTTCTTATGAGAGTGAGGCAGAGAGCTCGAGGTATGATGGTAATGCGTATAGGCTTTGCAGGGAAGCTGAGCGAGGGGTATTAGCGGAGGGGCTGATCTCTGTGAATGGTTTCCTTACAGAAGAGGTCGCGGAGCGCAGGTTTATAGCTTGTCTGCAAGTTGCCAGATAGACGGAACCCGAAGCTTGAGTGGCGCCTTGGGATCGTGTGAGGACAGAGTGACCACTGCAAGACTCGCGCGACGTTGCTGTTGTTGTTGAAGTCTCCCCTGCAATATTTGCCCTCTTTCTGCCTAATCGTCGCGGTATCGCATGCTCGGCCAAACGCGTCAGGATGCTGAGGTAAGCGTGCCCAGGCAGCTGCGGCAACGAATAGCTATAAGTAGTTGAGGAACTACGGGAACTCCCACACCTTGAACATTTAAACATCTCCCAATTTTCCTTTCGTTTTGTATTGGGTACATTTGTTTCCTAAGGAGTCCAATTCATGATACGAAGTTTTGCGGTACACGACTTCATGCCGAGTTTGATTTGATGCATTCTTTAATTTTACTGACCGAGTTCTTGGATTTTGTATCTGCTTCTCTCTGCTTCGCGCTCGTTCGTCTGTGTTTGTCTCGAGAATGGCTGACTCTCCTTGTCCCATGACATTTTTCAAGAAGGAGTCGACACTCGGCTGGCGTTTGCGGCTTGAGAAGGTCCTCAAATCTCCCGCGCTTCAAAGGACTTGGGCATGGGACAGGTTCTTCGCCTATTATCCGAACCGTCTGTGGCGGTTTCGCTCAAGCAACTTGCAAAGACAGTCTCTTGCGTGTGTGCAGACACTACCCGATGAGCGTCACCATAGGCCAATCGGTTGAGCCGGTCGAGGACGACTTCCTTTGCGAGTGCTTAGGCACTGCCTATTTACCGTTGTTCCAAAGCTCCGACTTTGCTTTACTTCTTGCAAACACGATCCGTTCGTATGATTCCTAAAGGGTACCCATTCATGGAATTCTCCACTTAGGTTCGATACTTTGCTCGGCGTCATCAGTTTCAGTCCTGTTGGCGCTCTTCTTGGTTCTCGTCTACCATATGCGCAACTAGTCTATGGCTTAAGCATATCACAAGCTGCACGTGGGAAATGCTGAATCGTTGCACTCAAGTGACCCCCAGCAGGGCTCTTCTTTTCAATTTCCAATTCCTTATTACTTGTATATATTAAAATTTAGCAATTTAACAAATTAATAGTTTACTTATTTATAGTTTAATATAAAAGTTTTTAATTTGGTTTATATATTTATATTTAAATTATCGAGAATATTTTAGAATTATTTAATTATCAAATTATTTTATTCGATATTATTAATAAATAATATATATATAATTTAAAATATATTATTATTTTTATATTTTTATAATTTACTTTTTTTTCCTTTTTTTTTAAATTTTTTTTCTTAATAATTTCTATTTTTTTTTATTTAATAAATTATAAATATTTATTATAAAATTATATTAAATATTTTAAAAATTTTTATATTATATATAAAAAATGAAATTATTAATATAATTATATTAAATATTAATATAATTAAATAAAAGATTTTCTTATAATATATATTATTTATTTTATTATATTATATTTATATTCTTTTATAATTTTTTCGTATTCTTATTATATTATTTCGTTTTCCAAATTATTATAATAAATT
>FJOG01000001.1:1403485-1416913 GCA_900073065.1 Phialocephala subalpina
AAAAATCGAGAATATTAAAAGTTTTTACGATCGTTTAAAAGCAAAAAATCACTCTTTCGGAGTATTTTCGAGGCTATAAAAATATTTTCGACGAAAAAGCAATTTTTATTTTCCTCGAATAAAATAAATACGAATATACGATTAAAATAAAGAGTTAAATACTTTACGGGTTTTTATATAATTTCTTAGAATTTCAATTCGTAGTATTTCGCGATTATATTGCAATTTCTCTTAAAAAAAAGTAAATACGCTTTTTTATTAATTTTACGGGAGTTTTTATATTTTTCGTATTTAAAAAAAACAAAAGTTTAAAGCTTTACGTAAATTATAGAAGTCTTAATAAAATAACGATTAAAAATCGATATTTTTTACTTTTTATTAACGAGACTTTAAATCGCTTTATAAGTATTTAAATTTTCATTAAATTAAATTTAAAAAACGTTTATTATCGAATACGAATTCGAAGAAAAAACGTTTAAAAAATAGTTTTTCGAACTCGTTATAATTACTTTGAATACTAAATAGTATTATTCGGATTAATAAATATACTAACGATTTTCTAAGCGTATATTAATAGAGTTTTATCGAGTTTATTAAATTATTTTATCGTAATATATTTAAATAATATTTTAATTTACTTTTAAAATTTTATTAAATACAAATCGTACGTATTTTAAATAATAGAAAAACTTTATAAATATAAATTTTACGTTAAATTTAATAAATTTAAATTTAATAAAAAGTAAATAGAGTTTTTTAAATTTATTATTAATTGCGATAAAATATATTTAAACTCGAAAAAAGTTCGGATAATCATCGAATAATTCGAATCGATTTTTTTTCGAGAAATTTAAATTTTTTTTAAAGTTTATTAATTTTTATTACCGTTTTATACACGAGTTTTTTAGTGTAATTATAGGCTTTTTAAAGCTATTTAAAAGTATAAAGAAAAACGTAAAATTTAAAGAGTTTATATTTATAGTAAAAATTAAATAAAACTTTAAAAATTTAAAAAAAACTTTTATTAAAATATATTTTTTAATTTATTTCGATTTAACGAAAAAAATTCGTTTAAAAATTAATGTATCGAAATTTATTATCGTAAAATTTTTATTATAATAAAAAAGTTTAAAAAGTAATTCGAAGCGTTATTAGTATTTTATAGTTTTTTTCTCTTATAAAATTAATAATACGGAAAAGAATTACGCAATTTATAATAAAAAGCTTTTAACGATTATCGAAAGTTTTAAAAAATAGCGATATTACTTTAAAAGTATTAAATATATTATAGAAATAATTACTAATTATAATAATTTTAAATATTAAATAAATGCAAAGTATTTAAAGAAACGATAAATAAAATAAGTTATATATTTTACTTTTTACGATTTTAAAATTATTTACCGGAAAAATTCGTTAAATTTAATAAATAAATTAAATCGTCGATCGAATTATAATAATAAATTACTTAAAAAAGCTTTTTTAAGACTTTTAGTTTTTTATTTTTTAAAATAAATTAAAAAAAAAGTTTATAATTATAATCCGCGATATTTCGATCGAATTAAAAGTATTTCCGATTATATAATATTTATTTGTAATGTATAAATCGAATTTAATTTTAATTAATAAATAGAGAGATTTCGATTAAAAAATTTAAATTAATAATTTAAAAATAAAAACTAAAAACTTTCGAGATTTCACTTTAAAAACTACGAACGATTATTTATTTATAAATAAAGTTTTTAATAAAAAATATAGCGATTAAAACTTTTAATTATTAATAAATTTAATTAATTATAAATAATTAATTTTAAAATTATAAATATATACGATAACGCGTTCGAATATTACGTTAATACTTTTTATCGATTTTATCGTAAACCTCATTTTATTATTATAATAAAACGATGAGTATAATAAGATAATACGAATCGATAAAACGCGTAAAAAGAATTTTTAAAAGTAAAAAATTTAATAAATCGATAAATAAAAACTTTTACGTTAAAATAATAAAGTTTTTGTGTTTTATAACCCCGTATTTAAAATCGAGATCGTAAAGTTTTATTACGACGATTTTTTAATAAATTATTTCGACGTAAATAAAACGCTAAAATTTATTCGAAGAACTTATTATTAAAAAAAACTTAAAAACGATATTCGTAATTATATTCGAGAATGCGATATTTATTAAAAAATTAAAACTAAATATTATACGTTTTACGAGCCTTTTAATACTTTACTATAATTTATTAAACTTTAATCGAAAATATTAATAGATTTTATTATAAAATTATTTCTTTATAAAATTTTTAATAAAAACGATTTCGATAATATATTTATTATCGTTTATTATTACTTAAAAATAACGAAATATATTTTTTATTATAAAATTATTAATATCCTCGAATTAATTACTTTATTATAAAATAAAATTTTTAGTAATTTCGAGATTTTTAATAGTATTATTTCGAATTATAAAAACGTTTTTATTTTAAAGTTTTAATTTATACTTTATTTTTATTTTTTTTACAAATAACGATTTTTTATAGCGTTTTATCTTTAAATTAACGAGTAAATAAAACATTAAAACTAAGTATTTAAACACTATTTACACTATTATTATAACGCTAAAAAAACAATTAAATAAGTAAATTTTCGTTCGTAGAGTTTACTTATAATAATTCAAAGTATTAAACGCTTTAAACGATCCCCTTTAAAATTATTTACGATTACAACCTAAGTTTACTATAGAACTCTAAAAATAAGTTTCAAAGGGAAGTACTAATTACGCGATAACGAGTAAAAATTATAAAAAAAGAAAAAAAAGACTTTTAAAAGCTCTAAAAACCGCGCGCAAAAAAATAAAGAAAAATATTATAATAAATATAAACTCGATAAATATTTCGTAATAAAATTATAAGTCTTATTATTTACGAAAAATATCCGATTAAAACTAAAGAAATTCGCTTTTAAATTTATCGAATTATTTTAAATCGAAAAATGTATTAATAAAGCCGTTTATAAATTTAAATTACTTTTTTTTATACTTTTAATTCTATTTTATTTTCTATATTTCTCTTTTTCGAGGAGTATATTATTAGCGCCGAAAAACAATCGGAAAACTTCTTTATAAACGTTAATTTAAAGTTTATCGACGATAATAATAAATAAAAGTAAAAAAATAGAAATTATTTTAAATTACAAATAAAATAGCCGTAGTAAAAACCGCAAATATTTAATTAAATAGAAAAAGTGGCTAAAAAACTATAATATATAATTATTAATTTACTTTAATTTTAAAAACGCAAAGGAATTATTAAACTCTTATAATAAAAATTATAATTTTAGAGAAATTCGATTTTTTAAGCGTCGTAAAAACTTCGATTTACTTTTCTCGATAAAAGATCAAATAATTAAAAAACTAAAACGAAAGCGTAATAAACCTCGAAAATACGCGTAAATTATCCGCTTTTATTTTTATTTTATTTTTAATTATATAAATCGATAAAAATCAATTAATTAAAATTTATTTTATTATATAATAATTTAATAATTTCGAGTATTTCATTAAAAAAGGTTTTATAATCGAAAAACGCCGTAAAATTTATATACTAAAAGTAAAATACTTTAAAAATACTAAAGTTTAAACCTCTTTTTCAAATTATTATAATACTTTCGTAGAAATATTATTATTATTTTTCTCTTTTTTATCGATAATAAAATATTAAAAAGAGTTAATAATAATTAAAAAAATTAATTCAATATATATTATAAATCGAAAAAAAGCGTTAAAACTTTTAATAATAGTAATTAATTCTCTTAAAATTTAAAGCTTTATAATTTTAGCGTTAAAAGCGCCGAAAATACTAAGTTTATAAGCGTTTATTTTTATTTACGTAGTAATTTTTATATTAACGGTATAAAAGTTTCTAAAAAATTACTCGAAGTATTAATATACTCCGAGAGTAATAAAGTAAACGGATTTACTTTGAGAGCGTACTATTTATCGAAAACTTCTTTTAAAGAAAACTTTTTCTCGATTTTAATTCGTCGAAAAAATTAATTAATTTAAATTTAATTTAAAACTCGTTTAAATCGAAATTAAAATAATAGTTTTAAATTATATTTTTTAAAAAAGTTTTAACGTAATCTTTTAAATCACGAAATAATATATAGAATTTATATAGTATTTATACTCGTTAATTATATTAAAAGTACTTCGAGAATTATATATACTTTCTTATAAAAGCTTCTTTTATTATTATATTTCTCGCAATTTTTCGAATTAAATTTCGAATTATATTTATATTAAAAATTTATTATTAAATACTTAAAATAACGGAGATAACGCTCGATTATAAACTAAAAAGTATTAATTTTTTTACGAAGACGTTTATTTGAATTAATACGCTTAGTATTTTTACGCTTTTTACTCGTAATAAAAGTAGAAAAAGTAAATTAATAAAAGTAATCGATATATCGAATAAAAGTTAAAAAATTAAAAGAAACTTTTAAAGTTTAATTACGGAAGTACGAGATAATTTAAAGAGATCGAATATAAAAAGAGTATTATTCGATTATATAAAAAAGACTCGAAGTTTCGTTTCGCGACTTTAAAGAAGTTACGCTTTATCGGATTAAAAATGGATTATTTCAATTTTAATTAATTAAATAGCGTAAAATGCTCGCGATTATAGTTCGAACGCTAATCAACTTTTTAATTACGACGCTCTATTAAAAAGACGCGATGTAAGAATTATATTGCAAAAGTTTAAAGTCTATTTAAAAAGTTATTTATTTCTTTTGAAGTTTAAAGAGTCTTTATTAAAGTATATAAAGGTCTTTATACTATTTTACGTATAAAGAGTATAAACTACCACTTTATTTACTAATTAGCGATACAATTATTACTATAATTACTATAGAAATACAATAAACTCTCGCTTTTAATTTTAATTTACGAGAAAATCTCTTTATTTATATATTCTTACGATACGCTATCGGCAAACTATTGAAGTCAATTTACTAATCTAATAGAAACAAATTAATTAAAGGGCACTTTTATTTCGTACTTATATAATTCGAACTTTATAAAGGACGTAAAAGCAACGGAAACTTATAGCGATCGTTACAAAGAATTAATGAGGCTTATAATAAAAATTTAATACCGAGGACAATATCGTAAAAAAGGGAATCGTATTACGTATTGGATTAAATATTCTATTAGCGCAATTTCTAATTGGTTTACAGCCACTATTTAAAGTTGCGTAGCCTCTATAACTTACGTAAAGTTCGCGTAAACTTACGCGTAGTATAAGAAATTTTACGAGGGCTATACGATTATTATTCTTAGGTAGTTATTTTATATATAAAGGCCCTTTGAATCTTTAGTCAAAGAGTAGAAATTAATTTAATACTAATTTAACTTATTATTACTTCCTTTTATTCTATACCTCACAAATTCTAAAAAAATTTATTATATATTTATTAAATTATAAATAATAAAAATTATAATTTTATTAATATAATTATTTTTATTACCGATTTTATTATAAAAATTAATATTATAATCAAAAATTATAATTTTGAAACTTTTTTTAATATTAAATTATTTTAATAATATATATATTATTATTTAATAATATTATTCTTTATATTATTTGATAAATTAATTATTGATAATAATAATAATATAATATTTTCTAATAATAATTTAATTTTTCGTTTTAATATAAAATATAATTATTTGGATTATTTTATATTTATTATTAATTTGGATTTTTATTTCTTTAAAAAATTATTAAAATAATAATATTTTATTATATTTTTAATTATAATTTAATTCTTTTTATTCTTTTTATCGATCTATATAATCGAATATAAATAAAGAATTTAAAAAACGAATTTTTAATTAAGCGATTTTTATTTTATTAATTGGTAATATTTTTAAAAATTATTTATATAATATTTTTTATATTATAAAAATATCGAATTTATATATATTTAAATCGAATATTATTTGTAAAATACTTTGAATGTAAATATATTAATAAGAATAATTAATATTTTCAAATAAATTTAATAAATTTAAAAATATAAAATAAAAATAATAAATTTTATAATTCGAAAATTTTTTAATAAAAAAAAGAAATAAAATAATAAAATATTCGATAATTTATATAATAAATAAATAAATAAATATTATATTAAATTTAATTCGTTAAATATTTTAAATAATTAATAAGGAAATTCGATAATTAATTGGTTATTTATTATAAAAATTAATGTAAACTTTTTCCAAGGAAAAGAATCACGTGAAAAATAGAATTAAAAAGAGAATAAATAATTTTCCTAAATTTCGATAAAGGTATTAAATATGGGTTTCTAATTAATAGAAAAGAATATTCCCAATATATAACGAATATTAAACTTTTATAATATAACGTAAAAAAATTTAAAAAAATCAATTTTTTATTGAATTTTATTAATTTTATTATTTTATTATTTTATATTTTTTTGTGATAACTTTTTATAATTATATTATATTTACGTTGGAATTATAAATTTGATTGGAATAAATATATTTTAATATAATTATAATAAAATATTATAATAAAATTAATATTTTCTTTAATATTATTATTTTTAATTTTTAATTTTAATTTTTCTTTTAAATTTTAAAATATTTACGAGGTTCCTTTTAATTTTAAAGATAAATAATTTATTTGATATTATAAATTATTTTTTTATTTTTTATTATAAAATTCTCTCCCAATTATATTATTATAATTATAAATATAATAATAATAATTCGAATTATAATTCAAATTATAAGTTTTTTATTCATTTTCATAATAGTAAATTAATTTATATATTTAAATTTTTATACGAATTTTATTATTTCGAAAACCTTTCGAAATTCTTTTATTAAAATTTAATTTTCTTTTTTTTAAATTTATAATTCGTAATCAAATAATATATTAATAATTAATTATAATATAAAAAACTTTATCCCGAAGTTTTATTTAGTTTTTATTCTAATAATATTTTTTATTTATATAATAATTTATACTCCGAAATAATTTTATATATTAAAATATTATATTTAAATTAAGAAATTATTAATTTTTATAAAAGTTTGCCCTTTTATTTATATTATTAATTTATTAGCGAAAAATATTAATTTTCGATAATATAAATCTCTTTGGTAAATATTAATTTTTATAATTAGTATTTTATAAGTAATAAAAATAAAAATAAAAATATATTTAATACTAAGAAAAATAATATTTTATAATTTACGTTTTATCGATAAAATAAAGAAACGAATAATAGAGTATTTAAATTAAAATTAATAAAAAAAGGTTTTTTAATAATATAAATTTTAATACTTTTTATTAATATTACTTTTAATACTTTTTATTAATATTACTTTTATTATAATAAATTTAATATATTATTAATTGAAATATATTTTATATATATTATAAAGTTTTATTATAATATTATAATATTATTTATATTTATTTTATATTTCCTTTTTATATTATATTTTATAATTTTATATTACGATTAATTAAATTATAAAAATAATTTATTACGGGCTATTATATATTTATTTATCTTTTTTATTATTATATAATTTTTTCGTCAAATTTACTCGATTAATTTAATTTTTATTTCGAATAAATACTTTTTTTTATTTAAATTTTTTTTCGAATTAAATTTATTATTATTTAAATATAATTTTCTTTTAATATAATTTCGCTATTTATAAATAATATAATTTTTTGGGGTTTTAAAATTAATTTTCGTTAAAATAAAAAATATTTAATCGAATATTATTTATAAATTTATAATTAATAAATTATATTTTTGTAAATATATTTTAAATTATTTATTTTGCGATTAATAAAATAAATTTTTTTTCTTTTTACGAAGAAATTATTTTGATTTAAGAAATTTAAAAATAAGTTTATTATTACGTTTTAATTATTTCGCGTTTTATAATATTTTTATAATATATTATAATATTTGATTTTATATTTATATTAAATAATTGCTTTTTTTATTTGAGAAATAAATATTATAATTAGAATTTATAATAAAAAAAAATAAAATTAGAATTTATAATAAGAATAAGAATATAATAAAGGATAATAAAAAAATTATTATTATAAATTATTTTAAATTATTTTAAAATAAAAAAATTATAAATTAGAAATAAAGATTAAAAAGGGAATTATTAATATATAAAAGAAATAAATATTTTTCCCGCGTTTTTTATTAATAATTTTATATTAATAATTATTTAATTAAAAACGATAATAAATTATTAATATTATATTTAAGAAATAAATTTTTAATTTCTTTTTTAATTTCTTTAAAATTTAATTATTTAATTTAAATTTATTATACGAGTTTATATAATAAAATATAAAAATATCGAATAAATTTTTTTTTTTGGAATATATTTTAATTTTTAATTTAATCGATTAAAATAATTTTAATATAAGATTATTTAAACGTAAATCGTTATTTGCGATTTATAAATTTAATTTTTAGTACTTAGAAATTTAATTAATATAATATATAAATTATGAAATATAAATTTTTGAGGATTAATTATAATAATCAAATTAATCGCGATAATTAATAATTATTATATCGTATTAATTTATTAATATTTTAATATTATATTTTTATTTTACGCGTTATTTAATATATTTTTATTATTTCGAATCTTTTTATATATATTTTTTTATATTTCGTTTTTTTAATAATATTTCGTTTAATGGATATATTTATTATTATGTATATTTTTCTTAATTATAACGTAATTAAATTAAGTTTTATATATAAAATATATTTAATTTTAATCGAATAATTCTTAAAAATTTAAACGAATTAAATTTAAAATAATAAATAATATAATTTATTTAAAATATTAAAATATTTAATAAATTATTAACGTTATATATTTATTATATTATTATAATAATTATCGCGATAAAAAGCCATTGAGTAAATAATATTATAAACTTTAAATTATAATTTGTTTAATTTATCAAATTAAAAATCAAACGAAAAAATCAAAGAAAAAATAAAAATAGAAATTCTTATTATATAAAATCCTTTATTTTATTTAATTTTTAATAAACTTTTTTCGAATATTTAATATTCCGTTTTTTATCGATTCTTAATAATTAAACTTTAAGAGAAAATAATTAAATTTTTATTTTATTACTTTTTTAATATTTATCAAATTTCTAATAATAATTTCAAATTTTTTTATAATTACTTAATTCGTTTAATTAATATATTATTTATAAATATTTATATAATATTATTATATTAATTAATATAATAAAATTAAAAGTAATAATCTTTTATTTATTTCGATATTTATAAATTATAATTTAATTTATATATATTTTCGAATTTTTTATATTTTTATACGAAAAGAATTTTTATAATAAACTCGAGAATAAAAACGAAATTATTAATATATAATTTTATTTTACTTTTTAAAATAATAAGATATTATTAAATAATTTTATATTAAATTAAATTATATTAAATTATAAATATATATTTATTATAAAAAGAAATAATTTAATATATTCTTAAAATTAAACGAAAATAAAATTTATTATTAATATTATACTTTCGATAATAAAAAAAAGAAATATACTAAAAATATTTAATATTAAGAATAATATAATTCTTAATTAAATTCTAATCTAATTATAAGGTTTAATTAATATAAAAAAACAAATTATAAGTTTTAAATGTTTTTAAATTTATATATATTAAATATATTATTATTTTCCTTTAAAATAATATGATTTTCTATAAAATACTTTTTTTTAAATAAATATTAATATTATTTTATTTAAATTCATTAAAATAAATATAATTTAAAGAAAATTCTATTAATAATTTAAAAGAAAACTTTATATTTATTAGAATAAAATTTAAAAAACCTTAGAATAATTTTAATATTATTATATTTTAATAAAACTTATTATAATTTCTTAAGAATACAAATATTTTTAATTTGCTTTTTATACTTTTTATTTTAAAGGAGTAATTAATATTTCTAATAATATTTATATTTATATTAAGAATTATAAATTTGATTAATAGAAGAAAAAAATTATTAGTAATTAATTAAAAGAAAACTTATTAATTGGAGATTTATTTCGCGGGGATAATAAATAAATAAATAAATCTCTTAAATAAAGAATTAAAATTAATAAGGATTATAATAATATTAAAATATTTCCTTTGGTTTTATCTTTTATATTTAATAATATATTTATTTATTAAAATTAAAAAATATTTATTTTATTAAATATTTATATTTTTAATATATAATATATAATATATAATAATAATAAAAAGTTATAAAATATAAGAAATTTGATATTAAATATTATTAAGAGAATTTAATTACTATATTATTTTAATTATAAGAAATTATATAAAATAATAATAATATATTTATTTAAAGTATTATTCGTATTAATATTTCGATTATTAATATTTGATTATTTTAAAAAGAAAATAATTACTATTTAAAAGTTTAAATTTAATATTATAAAATATAATTAGTAATATTTCTTATTTAAAATTTACGCTAATTATTAATAAAATAATTTTCATTATTATATATTAAATTATATAAATTAAAAAAATACTTTCGTAAAAATAAAAATAAAAAATATTATAAATTAAAAAAATACTTTCGTAAAAATAAAAATAAAAAATATTATAAATTAAAAAAATACTTTCGTAAAAATAAAAATAAAATATATTATAAATATAAATATTAGTTTATTAAAGAAAATAAAAGTAAATAAAATAAATTTTTTATTAATAAAAATACTAATAATAAAAACTATATATTTGCATTAAAACGAAATTATTATTACTTTAATAACTTTATAAATTAATTAATTCTCGAATAAATAATAAATATAAATATTTAATTTATATCTTTTTTTAAATATATATCGGAAAAAGAAAAAAATTTACGTTTTATAAAAAGGTTATAAATAAAGTAAATAATATTCATATATTATTTTTCTTTATTATTATATATTCATTATAATTATAATTAATAAATTTTATATTATTATATTTATTATAAAAAAGTTATATAATTAACTTTTTTATTTGGATTTTTTTTCGCTTTATCGTTAAACGATTTATAATTTCTTTTTTTTATTAAAATATTAATGCGTTTTATTAGAAAACGCGATTAATTTACGTAAAAATATTATTATATATTTTTAAAAATATTTTAAATAAAATTTTCTCGCGAATATATCATTTTTAATTATTTTCCAAAAGATTAATATTAAGTTTACTAATATATTAATAAGACTTTTAATTAATTAAAAATTATTAATAATATATTTATTAAATATAAATAATAATTAATTAATCTTTTAAATAAAATATATTTATAAAACGTTATTTTAATCGATTAATTATAATTTTATAATTATAATATATTCTAAAAACGTTATATAATTTTAATTAATTCGATTTATAATAAACTACGAATTATCAATTATTTTCTAAAATATTTATCGAAATTAAAAATTAAAAATATATTTTACGTTCAAAGAAATTTATTTTCTTAATAATATTAATATATTAATTAAAATAATAAAAGTATTTAAATCGAGGATTTATATTATTTTTATAAAAATTACAATTTTTAATTTTAAAGATTTTACGTTTTATTATTTATTCAAGATTTTTATTTATTTAATAAGAAATATTAATTTATATAAACCGTTAAATAATAATAAGCTTATAAAATTATAAAGTTTTTTTACTTATAAAAAATATTTAGTTATTAAAAGTTATTAATATTTATTTTATTGAAAAATAGAATAGAATATTCATATTATTTAATTTAAAGAAAAAAACGAAATTTCCTTATATATAACCTATATAATATAGGAGGTTAGGAGGTATATAATTTAAAGCCACGTAATCCTAATTTTAAAAGATAAAATTAAATCTTATTTTAATATTCTTATTTTAACGAAAGCTCTTATAAACTAAATATTAGATATAAATAAAAATTAATTCTTATATATTTAAAACTAATATATACTTTCGATAAATTATAATTAAAACTTAATAAGAAAAAAGTTTATAAAAAATAATAACCAGAAAAAAAAAATTTAATTCGAAGCTTTTTATCGAATAAAAATAAAAGGAAATATAATAAAAGTTCGAATAATTTTTATAATAAAAAAGAAAAACTAAAAATAATTAAATAAAGTATTTATTAGTTAATAAAAAATTTATCAAAAAATAAAAACAAAAATAGAAATAATAATCGAAATTTATTTTCTTTTTCGGATAAAAATATTATTTTATTTTTATAGTATTATTCATGTCGGTGATTCCGCAACAGGAAACTGCGGTTGCCTGAACAGGGAATTCCTCGCTTACCGCCCTGGCCGCTGTAGCGCCCACAGCCACGCGGCCGCTAGCGCCTGGCCCCTCCAAGCTCAGGTATAAATCCAGCGCTGCTGCCCACATTTCTCGCTGCTCTTTCCTCACTTCTCAGCTCCTCTTTAACTTTTTCCCAGGTTCCCATCCTTGACCGCTCTGCCTCGGCCTCACCGCGATCCGGCGCTGATCACTTGCGCCATGCCTCCTCGAAACCTCGAATGTCCCTGCTCTGGCGACAAAGTCGCCCTCCGATTTGACAACCGCGCTGTGAGTTCCTCTCCTTCTCCACTTGCAGGTATCACAAGTCTGGACTTCAGAGCTGATGATCCTTGTGCAGCTGAACTCGACCTCACCGACGCTCTACAGCCCCGCAGTTCTGCGAGCACCGCCCAGCTCTCCCGCTCCCCCGAAACCCAATCGTCTTCGCTCGTGACGCAGGCTGTATGTGCAGGAAGTGCCTCCCTCCTGACCTACTCGTGCGCCAGCATCAGAATCCTTCGGACGCCCCGATCCCCAGCAGGTTTCTTGCGAGGCTCTCTGCCAACATTGACCCACGACCTCGACTCTGGATTGGACGAGCTGGAGTGCTAATGGGACACGGGGGTTTGGTCAAGAGCCTGAAGGATTCCACAAGATGGTTTAGTGAATGCTAGGCACTCCTGAAACCGCGGCAGTGACGGATCCGTGATGACGTGGCACTACGACGGGGAGGCAAGAGTGCCTTGGGTGATGTTGCCTTGCTGGGCGGCCAACATCGGAACAGGCCAGATATCCAGGTCTCGAGCTCTGTTGACCCATCTCACCTGACCAACTCTCGGCAGATCTCTGACGCTGGTGCAATTTCAGAGTCCCAAAAGCGCAGGTGACAGGCGCTGGTGCCTGATGGGTACGGCGCAATGGAGATAGGGGCTGGCATGTTGGGCAGAATCCAGCTTCAGCCGGCAT
>FJOG01000001.1:1418032-1430942 GCA_900073065.1 Phialocephala subalpina
AAACCCAGCAGAGGGGCTATTCTGAAGGACGTGCATAAGAGGGCCGCCTGCCAACGGTCTGAAGAGAGAATCTGTAGAGCTATCACGCAACAATCTCCTTCCTGCTTCTTTCTCCAATCCCCAATGGCTTCCTTGAGAATCGTCCCTTACAAGTACGTTCCGACAAAACGGCCCGCCGCCAGAAACAACTCCCACTCCAGCATTGACACGCAGACTGGTGCTCATCGCAGCCCGCAGGAAAGCGAGCGAGGCGTTTTGCCAGAGAAAGTGCTACAATCTCTTATTGCAGAAAGTCCTGGTGATGCTTGTGGAGTCGGTGAGAAGAGCAGGCATGACAACGTCCACGAGGCGATTGCAGATGAACCGGCGAGGCAAGGGATCCAAGATCCTGCATCCATCCCAAACGCCGAAGTCTCTCTCAGCGGCGTTGTTGCAGATCAAGACACTCTTGGTGGAGAGACCGACTATGGCCAGGTCGAATTCACGGGTAGGCTGAATCACACGGCTGGCAAGATCGAGGCGTTAAGCTAACCAGTGTTTGCAGATAACGGTATTGTCGATATTGATCCTTCGAGCGACTTCGACTTCGACTCCATCTTTGGCGATATCGATGCCCTTTTCGAAGAACAAGAAGTCAGCCCTGTAATTGAATGCAACAATGGCCATGCTACCAACCCGCATACGGACGCGTCTGCCGGTCAGACCGATAGCTTGGTGTCAGAGAAGGAGTTTGCAAAGAGCGACACCCTAGGCTCTGGCTCTCCCCAACTTATGAAGCGGCGAACCAATACAAAACGGAGAAGGGGCGAAGGTTAGTACAATTTCCTTAATACCAAGTGTACATCTGACGAGTCATGCAGGTGATTCGTCGGTAATTGTCGACGGTAGCAGCAGCGGCGAGGGCGGAACCTCGGACGAGAGCAATGACGAGAGTATATTTGAGGGTAGGCGATCAAAACGGTCCAAATCAGGGTCTCGAAACAGCAGCCCAGGTACGATCATATCAATGGTGAACAGGAACGGGTGGAACTAATGCATGTGTAGATTCGTCTATATGTTATAGTGATATTGATCAAGGCGTCACAAAACTTGCCACACGTCTCAATAGCCATCATCTGCTCCCTGTTGTGGACTTTACCGAACGGTGGAAGGACAGCACCTGGACCGAGCCCGACAGCACCTCCAATCCAGTTCAGGACATCGATCTTCATATTGACGATAGCGATCCGGCCAGCGATGATGGTGACGACGAGCTCTGCCGATCTCCGTCATGGTACCGCTTCGGAGCAAGCGCTACCACAACCGAGAGCACTGAGAGCCCCCGAGACTGCGCAAGGCCATGCTACGTCGCGCAGGTTGAAGACGCCTACCGTGAACGGGAATTTCACAACATTATTGGTAAGGAGTATATTGATGGCGAGGTACATTATCTGGTGGACTGGGTTCCGACCTTGGTGCGCGGCCATGTATTGCGAAAGGCGCAAGCACAGCCTCTGATCAGTCGCTTCGAGACACGATGCCAAGCACAGAAAGAGAAGCGGAAGAGAGAAGGTTCCGACCGACCGAAGGGATTTGAAGCCGCAGATGGGACACAGCAGAAAAGGCAGCGAGGAAGGCCGCGGAAGTTGGTGTAATGTCACCGAAAGCCTGACGACGACTTTCGAGGAGATTCCTGACTCTAGAGGTCGTCTGGATAGTGTGGCCGCTTCAAGGAGAGGACATAGAACTCGATCTACTGACAGTTTTCTAATTCCGTGGGACCTCAACTATGTCGCCAATATCGTGGTTGCCGTCGTCATCGAGATTGTCAACAAGCGCGCGCGAACGTCCCGCCTTCCTGTCTGTCAAAGACCAGTGCAGTTCCTTACCGGCACCGCCCAATCCACTACAGCGAATACCACGACCGACTGAATTGGGACGCGCGAGAGAGCTTATTGGCGGCCTCACTCTCGCATCTCTGGGCCATCACACGACCTGATCAGCCCACATGATGATGATGATGATGATGATGATGATGATGATGGAACCACGCGAAGCACATCAGAGCCCGGGCCTACTCTCTGCCTGAATTGTTGGATGAGGACGGTGGAGGAGAGATTGAGGAAGGAAAACGTTTCTGAACTTGAAAAGGGATGTGTTACTAGCTTTCGAAGAGCAAGGAAGTCGTCATCGGCTACCACTCCCAGCTCCCCCGAGGCCTCCTCGCTGCTCTGCTGAGCCATCGCACCCTTGGATTGATCAATGCCGAGGATCCACGACCTGCAAGGCGGCAGAAGCTCCGCTCAGTCGCCATCGAGGCTCTACCAGCCACGCAACTCGAGATCGACAAGTACCATCTTCGACTTCCTAGAATATGCACCCGGCAGCTTGCTAGACGGAGGACGCCTATCGTGAATGGGAATTTCACAACATTATTGGCAAGGAGTATATTGATGGTGAGGTCCATTACTTGGTGGATTGGGTTCCGAATTTGGTGCGAGGCTCCTATATTACGGAAGGCAAGTGCACGAGGTGGAAGTGGAAGTGCTGGGGGAGGAGCATGACAAGAATGACAATTGCCCGACTTATCGAGAGCATCAGCAATGTTGGACAGATTGACGACTTTCCCATCAAACCGCTAGAGCAACACTCATTCCTCTTGACTAGCTTCAGCCGGCATACACCATGCCGACTCTCGTCCTGCGTCGGCTACCGCGGAGGCAAGTCCTACCCACAGGGCTACGCGTATCCAACCCCAACATGGCACAGCCGTCAATGCCGAGGCCATCACCTCGCAAAGGAGTAAGCCGTTCAGCCTCGATGACGACAGTGGATTAAGCAACAGCGATCGTGATCTCAGCAGTGGCGGTGACGGATGTTCCAGTGAGGACGAGTCAAGACGCTCGAGCACGAGAAAGCATATTCCATGGGACCTAGACGAGCAGCGCTTACTGGCATACAAGAAAGAGGACTAGTCTTGGGAGTGGATCTTCGACAAGCAATAAAAATGGATTTTATAAAACCCTGGATGAAGAAGATCCTTTCCGTATAGCTATGCAATTCGAACTTTGATATTTGAACTCCGCTGCGACATGAAACTCCTAGGGTTCCGAACAGTTGACCTTCCCAACCTGCCTCTGCGATTCCCGCACCAATATTCCTCGCTATTAACTCCGAATAACAATGAAAGACAAATAACCTGTTGCATTTGCCAAGAATCTAATCCCAGTCGCTCTATTTCCCAGACATTAACTCTTAGCTTGTTGTTTTGGGCGGATCTCTTGTAGCCGGCGAACGGGTTGTGGTTGAAGAGGATCACGGGATTTCTCGACACGGTGCTGAGTTGCGGTTGCAAATAGATTCGCTTCGATATTTCCTTTCTATATGGTTCAGTCGACATACGATCCAGGGATCCGGCGAAGAGTTTCACGGGGTCCCTTGAGAACTGGCGGCTCTTGCACGGACGGTGGTCCAATGGGAGCTGGCGGATTTTGCTCCGGCGAGGTTCTGTCGAGAGTGTTCGCTCCGTGCGCACGAGACTTGGCCTGGCGCTTGACAACGCCATCCCTATGCGCGCGAATCGGCTGAAGCTGCGCTGCAGCAGGTTGCGCAAGGTTGCCTCCTCGGTTCGGGATGGGTGGTGGTAAGCGGGCAAGAGGATTGCCGGGTGCTCGTGGTGGATACACGATCAACGGGCGGGCGGCTGCTGTCGGCCGCTGGGGAGCCTTGCCGCGATCATTCCTTGTCTGTGGACGGCTGCTCGGCTCTGCGGCCGGGACATCGGGCTCAATGGCAGGGATTTTCGATTTGGGTGTCGTCAAGCCTTCGCCGTCGAAGAGGAGGACTAGCATCTGCGCAGCCGATGCCCGGCGATCTGGATGCAACCTCGCCATAGGCTCGAGTCTGGATACGGCTGGAATTTTCGCTCTGAGTGCGGGCAGCACAACACCATAGTCTGTAGTGTCTGGTGGAAACTCTTTCAATCTCGAGCGAACGGCAACAATGCATGCCAAGAGAGACCAGATGTCTAGTTTGGGGCTCTGGCCGGCGTTAACCCCCGAGATGAAGGGCCAGAGCTCGGGAGCCTGGTAGTAGCCGGTGCCACAAAACGTTGTAGCTAGCGAGCGGTGATGGGCAAGTCCGAAGTCGGCCAGCTGGAAAAGGTAACGACCGTTTAAGAGGGAGTAGAGAATGTTGTCGGGCTTCACGTCCCGGTGGATCAGGTTCTCGCTTGCTAGGTAGTCAAGGGCGCTGAGCATCTGTCCCAACGCCATGAAGCAGAGTTGTTCATAGTCGATATCGGGCGGCGGTGATTTGGCGAGCGAAGTTAGGGACCCGGAGCGTAGGGGCATGAGGATCTCTGGATAGAGAGTATGAAAGAGTTGGTGACCCAGATATTCAATAATGTGTTCCTGGGCGTATTGTCAGTATTGAGAATAAATCGATAGCAATTGGAGGGGACTGACGTGTTTCACTCTCTGCATAACTTTAATTTCTCTATGTAAGATAGCTCGAGCTGCCTCAACATCGTCCTGGCCACTGAGGTCGACTACTTTGATAGCAAACTTGTAGCCAGAGGTCCGATCGACCGCTTCGTAGACCGTACCATAAGCTCCCCGGCCTATTCTCACACGAAGATGTTCAATATCCTGGAAAATAGGACCTTTTGTTGTATTTAATCTGGTAATATGCCACGACTGTGCCTCTGAATTGTCGTTCTCCGTTGGTCGGTCGCGCGACCTAACATCTTGCAACAGTTGTAGAGATGTTTCGTAGCCTTGAACGGTGAGGGCTTTGAGAGATTTGGCGTTGCCGGTCTCAGAGATGGTCCGCCAGATCAACTGAAAGTCGTAAGATGCAATGGAGATCTTGTAGTCCTGCCCATAGAGGATAACGCCGTCTCCGGTGATTTTCTCTCCGGTGATGTTCTCTCCGGTGCTCTCATCCGTATTTGGATCTTCAAGTACCGCGAACGTGACCGATGAAATCCGCTTCGATCTGACGGACAAAAGGACGAGGTGAGTTGCAGGATTGATCTCGAAAGCGACGTGAATCGCAGATACGGGGTGTTCGCGGGTGCTTTCGCGGAGAATCAGATCGGCATCTCGTCCGAGTCTGGTGATGACATGGCCTCGAGGCGTGGATGGGACATGATAGCCAACCTCAAGGCCAGGGCCGATATTGGAGCTCGAGACGCGGTGTTTGTTATCGGGGTGAAGGAGGGCATCATGGGCGACCTGGTTAGTAGGCACGAGGTGGAAGAGTGTTTTTGGATGGGCTTCCCGAGCCATGGCGAGAGGCAAGTAGCGAGACGGATGAGGACGACAAGAAGAGGAGAAGGAGAAGGTTGTAGCAGGAATGAAGAGCAGGTGTCCATCGTCAAGATGCTGCAGCCGCCCCGCCCCGCCAGCCTCTTCTCTTCAAGGTTTCTTGTACTCGAGTACACACGACTGATCAACCGCGCGGGGACGAAGGCAGCGGCTGAGCACCGTGGTTGATTGGCCAACCATCCTCGCCCGTCAGCAGTGGCGTAGATTTAGGCACCGAGCTCAAATTCATTGGCTGTGCGCTCTCCGTTTCTGTCAGCCACCAACCGGCGTCTGGGCGCGAAAAGAATAGGCGTAACCTTAATTTACTAAGCAGGATTCATGCGGTCGGCCAGAAAAAAAGCTTCCCTCTCGACAACCTCCCATCTACGACCTCCCTTCCTCATCCTCAACATCTTCATCTCTAACGTTCCTCCAACTCAGCCCTCCCCTCGCTAGCATCGTCCAAGCTATGGCTCCATTTTTCGACCGAGTCCTACTTCACGATGCCCTGCAAAACCAAGCCGTCCCCGTCCTCGAGGCACTTGCTGCAAACGACAATCTGCGCAACCGCTCGTTGAGACGCTTTGAGCGCGACGATCCTCCGCCCTACGCATCGTCGACTGAGTCGGAAGAGTTCAACGATGACTTCGTTGCGCCGCCACTACCACGCGGCGAGCTACCAGAAGAGCTGAAAACCATCATGGAGCAACCGATCACCGACGATGAAATGAAGCATATTGCATACGAAATGAGATCTATCCTAGACCCCGTCGATTTCTATCACATAGAAGCGAAAAGAGAGGAAATCCGGGTAGACAAATATCGCTCGCACAAGATATTTCGAGGAGTGGAGGGCTGTCGGCGATGTGGTGTCTTCGTTCGTCACAATGTCAAGCGCCGCTGGGAGAAACTCGGTATCTGGAATCGTGAGTGGGGGTTTGCCGGGCGCAACGTGCAGCCCAATGACAACGCCTATAGGTGGAAGTGGAGGTGGGAACAAACTGCGGATGGTTCCGAGTCTGCCGGCTACGCGAGGGGTACACAGAGGGAACAGCTAGTTGCACGCGTCCTACGCCTACGCCAGAATCTGCGCCGTGGTGAGAATGCCCCCGTGCTTCCACAGTCTTGCCTCGAACAAGATGCGACTGCTTCCCAATTCGAGTCATTCATCATCTCTAGGCCTTGGTTCATCTTTCGGATTGAATTGGCCGAAGAAAGGACGAGGTACTATCGCCTCTCTGTTGATGAACGAAGACGCTATCCGTACTCAGCCCGGACGCAAGTCATTAAGTGGTGGAAGGAGCGTGGAGACTGGAGGGAGGAGTTCGACAGGAAGAACTGTGTTACTTCCTGGAAATGGCGGCACGAGTCTCCCTCCCCAGAGCCCGAGGATCTCACACCCATCAAAAACATGAAAGACAGTCCGCTGGACACTATGGATATGGACTTCACTCCCTCCGAGATCGATGATCTAGAGACCATTGAGCTTCCGGATTCCGAACAACCGAAGGGATTCTGGACTATATGGCGGGAGGACTCAGGCCTGCTGGCCCCCTTTCCTGGACAGCTTCTAGAACCTTTCCAACCGCCCCCCCCGCCTCCCGGGTCTCTTCTCTACACACCCCCAGGATCACTACCTCCCAGGCGTTCTATCTTCGAGAAGACACCATCAGAAGAGGAGCATGATGAACAATTGTTAGAAGAGTTACCTCGACGCAGTGCCAGGATCGCAGACATGAAACTCCCCACGGAGCCACTGCCTTCGCAGGCGGTGTCGAACAAGAAACCTAGGGGCAGAGCAGCACCAAAGGCTGCAGCGCCTGCCGCTCAGCCTACCACGCAGGCGACTCAGCGCAGGAAGACAAGGCCCGTCCCAGCTTGTCCCCCACTAAAGATCGAGACGGAGACTCGACCCAAGCGAGGACGGGGACGCCCAAGAAAGGAGAATGGGCAAAGCACGCGTTCTGCCGTGACGAAGAAAAAAGCAGCGAGGACACCCGCTCTAGCCGGGCCCGGGAGAGGAAGGGCTGCGGCAACGGGCACGCCAGCGGTGCCTCGGCGACGGGGGAGACCGAGGAAGAATGAATGATATGAATGGATGAAGGATTACTTAGGTACATCTCGCGCTAGAGACCCGGGCTATGATTATGGCTCATATTATCAAGATGGAGAGCCGGTGACAGAGGGTGACGCCAAAGAAGCCGCCGAGAAGTTGAGGGACGAGCTGCACGGGAAGGTGGTCAGAAATCATCGATTTCCTGGCGCTTCAAGTGTACCAGAGACTGCCGAATCCAGTTACGACTATGAAGACGGAGAGGACCCAACCAATCAATTACTCGCGGAGTACCAGTATGACTCGTCTTTGCAAGTTCCCGCGGACAATACATACACTCTGCCACCAGCAAGTTCCTCTCTGCAAATTCCCGCTGTAGACAATGTAATGACCCTTCTCCCACGACTTCCACTGCAAAGGCAAACAATGGATACACAACTCCGCCCCAATCGTCGAAAGACGCATCGCTTCCACTTGAGTCGAGTGAAGATATTGATCAGTCTAATGGACGCGTCATAGAGGACTCGCCGGACCCGAAAGCCAGTTGTTATTGTCGATGCGCGAAAGACCCGCAGAAAACATTAGGGTGAAAGCTCTTTGTGTGCCGTTCACGGTTGGAGAAATTTGCCGCCTTGCAATTCCTGATACTCCACATCTTTCGTCCTGCATCTTCCCGCCACGTCTCAACACCGTCGCCGTCTTCCATTTGCGTTCTCAGCGCCTGCAATCTCTCTTTGACCCTATCGACCTCATCATGATACTCCCTCTTCGTCAAATATCCGTCCCCCGTTGGCACGGTTGTCGGCTTGTGCGCCCTCAAAGTCGCCCAAAAGGGTCGAGCATCTAGAAGCTGTGGTTTGATACTAGTGCATATTATGGGGCGGATAAGACATTCTTCCTGTGGTGGGTTGTCATTTCTGGTAACGAAAAACACTCCCGTGTGCCGTTTCTGTTGGGGACCATCCAGTTTCACGACTTACAGGGAAAGTTGTGGAGCGCAGATCATTTCAATCCAAGATACCAGAATATTCAGTTTCATTGCTGCATTCTTACTTCAGTTCCAAAGTTCGAAGTTTCACGCTCGATCAATACAGACCGTGAAAATCAATGCACACTCTCACCACTTTCCCTTCCACTTCCCCTTCCCTCAAACTTTATATATATGCAACTTCCTGAACACCCCTTCTTCCTCCTAAAAAACGGTGTATGATTACCCACAGAATTGATTGGCAGTGATGCAATATCATCTCTGCACTCACGTCAGAAATGTGTGCGAATGTCCCACGCCGAGTACGAGGCGAATGCACGTCTTATCTAATCGACCTAGTCCCAGTCAAGACAAAGTTCAATGTTTTCATTGAATGCCAGCGCGATTCGTGCCCCCGCCTCCCTTTTCTCCGCGATTGGACGTAGATTGTGCTAACCAACCCCACACTGACCACGTTGCACTGTCTTGCATATCATCCGTATGCGCCGCATCGCCCCCAAGACAGGTGGAGGCAATGAAATCCCGGGGGGTTAGGGTGGGTTGGCCATCGACACCCCCAAACATTGTTGGATCTCAGGAGCCGAAGCGGCGAAATTGTTCTACCGAGCATTACTGTGCATCTCGGTCGATTTCATGTTTTGCGATGGCACGATCTCTGATGGATTTCGCCAAAGTGCATACCACAATGTTATGCAGCCCTAAGGCACTAAATCGGTTGCTCGGTCACCAACCTAACGCGTGCCACGTCAGGTGCTTCCGTTAATCTACTGCGTTTTCGTCATGTCCCAGTGCGAGAACCTTCATCATCCCCCATATCGTCTGCAATGGAAGAAGCAACCTCGCAAGATGAACGCAAACGACGTTTAACATTCGAACCAGCGAGCGAACGCGGCAGTGACAAACGGCACAGGACATGCTGTCATGGAGAAGATTGCGAATTAACAACCAAAGTATTGGCTCAAGAGTCCACTATTCGGAATCTGGCGGGCGTCGTTGAAGATCTACTCGGAAGACTCGCAGCCTTGGAGCAGCCGCCTAGCGCTATCAGCATAGATCATACACGAACAGAGTCCTCGAAACGACAGAGTTGCCCTGCCGACAACTGTACAAAGGCTTTCGACAGAACAGACCACTTGCATCGGCATATCCGAGGTGTTTATGATGAGCCGCATCTGAGCCTCACTCGCGTCCTGGATCAGAAATACTGCGTACTGTGCAAGAAGGATTTTAAACGGCCGTGCGATCTTGTACGCCACGAGAAATCATTCCATGACGAGACATACATATCAAGGGCCTATAAGTTCGCCTCTCATCCCGTTGGGCTCGCAGCACCTACACCGCCGGACACTTCCTCAAATGCATCTGCGGATTGGGACGATCTAGCAAGCGAGTAAGTTCTTCATTCGCATCGACTGATTTCCCAATTTGCTAATCGTAATAGGTCCGAGCAAGAGGACGATGAGGTTTCGGAAACAAGACCTATCTATGAGGGCACTGCACAGAATGGGACAAATATCCTTTCCGATTTTCTAGATCAGAACATAAGCCTTGCCAACGATCAGCCACACGAGTTTTCGGCCTGAATTGCTCTTTGAAGGCTATTGCGAGCGTCGCACGCGGCATTAAGTAAAGCATCGATAGAGAGGGCTTGACTGTTATATCCAAGAGCGCACTTCACAAAGTCAAATAGGGGAACCCGAAGACTGCACAGAAATGACGGCATGAAAGTCATCCGCAATTTGGCGAGGATCTCCTGAGAGTGACCAATTCCAGTCCCACGGGGCATGGTACCCTGATAGGGGTCGTAGCGCTCGCCAAAGCTCTTGAGCCTTGATGTCGTCCGTCATTTTCAAGGGGTTTTCGCTCTCGTGCCCGGGGAGATCCCGGCGTCCGCAATGGAGTGTGAAGAGCGTATCGAGATCCGGACGTCCCCCTAATGGGCGTAAGAGAGTTTTGTCATCCTGAACTGGAATGAGCGAGCAGATTCGTTCCGACTATGCGGGGTTTGGTGGTGGTCGTTAGCGTATGGTGAGCCTCTGCCTCCCACCACTTAGAATCGATCACGGTCTCGCGAGAAGCTCCCGATCCCATGTCGGCGACGGTCCAGTGGTGCAAGCTGCAGCGGATAAAAGAGGTCAAGATCAGGCTTCTGTTGGAAGCCCTCAAGGAAACTGGGTGCGGGGTTCGAGTCGACGGACGAGGGATGATGAAGAAGGGATGAGGAAGGAGGGATGGTGAAAGAGAGATGATGAAGGGAGATGATGAGGGGAGGGAATGAGAAGGAGGGGGAAATGATGGGACTTATACATCAGCGTTCATCGGTGCCCCCCAAGACACTTCAGATTACGAGCACCCTGTGTTTACCGAAGCAGCATGCAACAACCACCTCCCATGTTGGCTCCACTGAGAGATTTTGCCTCTTTCTCCAAGATACGGCCCAGCGCCAAAGACCCACGCAACTAATTGTTGGTGATCCTCCTCTTCGACACGCAGCTTGAAGGCGACGCCTCTTCGAAACCACCCACTTTGATCTGCAGCCGCACATTCAGAAGGGTCATGGCATCGAATAAGTGCTGGCGGATTTTGCGGAGGTCGCTACTGAACATCTGCACCGCCTCTTGCAAGAATGAAGTTATTCTCAGCTGTAGGAGGAGCACCACACCCTCCCTGTTTTTGGCACCCACTTTGTCACTGACGGCTGATCAGGTGGACCGTATGGGCATGGCACCATCGTGCATATCGGCCAAATCTGCCTTGGATTTGTTCAACCAGAAGTCAGCCTGGCCAACAAGCTTGAGTCTGAATGACGGACTGAAGCATCCAGATCGAGGGCAGAGAAAATGCGACAGACCTATAAAGTTATGTGGAAAAGTTTAGAGAAGTGCATCCGATATCTTCCTTCGTCCATGCTCTGCGGATGTTGGTGCTGCTTCCATGCCCCAAGTGGGAGATTCCGTGATTGAGGGACCCAAAGCATGACAGCTGAATACAGTATTTGGCCTGAGCCGGCACCTCAATCGCCACTCAGATGAAGGAATCGATGGGCCATTGTCGCCGGACCACGGGCATAAATGATGCAGCCACTACCTTCAGAGGGAGGTAGTGCCTCGGTGGTTTATTCTAGGAGCGAAAGCTGAAGAAATGTGTATACATGGCGCTGGGGAGTTTAAGAGTTGGTGGCAGATGGGTCAGTCGGTTGCTTTCTTCAGCCCCAAAACTCTCAAGTGGTGAGTTGTGGAGCAGTACTGTTATTTGTTCATTCGCGATTCTAAGAGCAGGGCACCAAAAGTGCCTTCGTACTCTTAGCTTGCTAAGAGAAGAAGGGCTTCGAAGATGCTAACCGAACACACTTTCGAGGGCAAAAATTTGGTAGCCGAGCTTGAAAAGGAGGGGATATCACGTGATTTGAACCGTCAACGACCCTGGCATTGTTACAAAGTCTTATCAAGGCAGATTTGGTGCTCTCGAGAGTCCAGTAATGCAATGAGAACAGTCGGATCCCTACTCACGGCCAGCTCAAGTGAAAGTGTCAAGGGTAATGGCGCTGCTTCGGTTATTCAGTGTGGATGGGGCAGTCCAGTGGCTGAACCGGAGGGCGTGGGGCTTTGGATTCGATGCAATGCATATGCAACGCTGAACTTACCTCCATCCACTACATGAGACTAGGACTCGGCGAGTGACTTCGTGCATGGTTCTGCATTTGAATGGGGCTAGGGAAGGAGGTGCCAGCCCTTCATCAAGCATGTTCCCTTCATCAGGCGTCTTCCTTCATCAAAGGTCTTGAATTTCTGCCTACTCTCAGGATAACTCATCATCCCCTTCTATGCGACGGAATGTCGTTGGCCAAGCTCGGGAGTCAATCAGCGATGAGTACGCATAGAATGAGCAAGAGCTGATCCCTAGTCTTCAACTCCAACATCCCCTCCAAGACTTCAACCACTTTGATTCACCGCATATACGAAGTACATGGCAGTGCCCACAGCACTGGCATCACTGTCTTGGCCGGTCAAGCCGTTTAAGACCAGGGATATTGGCATGGCGGTCAGGCTATGCCATTTAACGACAAGGGAACAGGAGTGTGGATTCGTCATGCGTACGCAAAGGAGGATGCAAAGGGGGGTGTGCAGCGCGGACTGGAAACTCAGGTGATCATCCAAAACCGAGCAGTTCAGGGATGAGCTGGTGGAAATATTGGATTCCCAACAGTAGGCTAACCTGTGACAGTCCCACTGCAAAGCAAGCCCCTCCATCCTCCAGAACACGCGAATGGCGGATCTTCGAGATCCTTTCGATCAAGGTTCTTATTGGCAACTCCGTTCGGTGCTGGGAATATCAGACCTGAGTGCCTGAGCGGTGCAGCGGAGCTGAGGAACTGCACAAGGCATATTCCTTCGATCGTCACCCACCAACTCCGTGTTTGGAAAGTGAATGGCTCGAGGAGGGCATTCTATCCTTTCTTTACGTACAAGACGAGACATCTAGGAGACTCAGAAACGATCATCATTGGAATCCCCAGGCTACAGAGTGGCAAACTTACCTGGTTTTAGGGTCAGCTGTGAGAAACAGGACAGACAAGCCTTT
>FJOG01000001.1:1443828-1455991 GCA_900073065.1 Phialocephala subalpina
CAGCACTTGGGGGTGGGATGCATAGTCTGGCTCCCAAGTAGAGGAGACGATAGTGACAAAAGCATCAAATGTATCAGAGAGTTCTGTTGTTCTAATCGGGAGCTCCAAGGAAGTGGGTATAACCATCCTGTCGTGGTCCTGAAAGTCAGCCCGATCAACTTCGGAGATGCAGTCTGTTCCATTGTACAGGTGAGGCATCCGTACTGCGTTCAACGGGGCAATGAGGCGTCTAGGAAAGGAGAAATAGGCAATTGCATGAGCGAGGCGAAGAGTGATGTGCATCGTTTATTGTAGAGGCAGGAAAGCTGTGCAATACGCTCCGTGACCTTCTCTTTTACGTCCCACTGCTCGAGGACTTGTTTTATTGCAGCTCTCTTGCTACTACCTGAATTCGTAGCCTGACGCAACTCAGCAGTCACCTTACTCCGTCTCCCCTCCAAGTCTTGAGGTTCGCTGCCGTCCTCATATTCACCTTTCCCTCCGCAGATTTGCCAGATGCCAAGCATGGTGGATACAACTAGAGCACAGGCCTGGCGGCCATATACCAGACTCGTATTCATGGTCCCAGCGTACCTACGGATTTGAAGGTTGCAGCTCAAATTGAAGGTGGCGAGATCTTGATCCAGCCTGGCAAGAAAAGGATAGTATAACCTTAGCAGATGGCACTGGTGCTTGCTTCGCAAGCCAGCGAGAATATATGTATTCATTTTCATTTTCAAGATTATGCTTCTCGGAATACTGAGAAGAGTGACGCAGGTTGTCACGCATCTTGGCGAAGGAAATATAGACCTCCCTAGGCACCGAATAGTCTTCCAGGTGTATCAGAGGGGAGGTCTTCAAGACCAGGAGCGCTCCATGTCATATAGTGACCCTTCTTGAGGTAAAGCGAGTAGCTGCGAAGTATGTTCGGAAAGGCATGCATTTAATGACAATAAGAGGCCGCGGCCTCACCCCAGAGAGGTGCTATGACGCGGTAGTTAGCGATGGTACGGAAGGTCCACCCATGTTTCTGCCGCCGCTGGAAGAGGGAATTTATGGGGCGAAAGTCATCAACTGGAATTTTGGTTGGTTAAAGTACTCACCGCCTTACAAGGCTGGACCGTTATTTGCTACAACCCCCTTCCGTACATACGCTTGGGCGAGCTTCGGGAGATCCGTCAAATGCCGAACTTCAGCCTCGGCTTCGTCAAGTCAACGAGACTTGCAAATCATCATGTCAATGCAAACCTTTCCTTCATATAACCATAGTGATGATGAAAGATAAACCCACTAGAAGGAGAGAAGCATGCAGAATCCAAGTACGTGATGTTCAACTTGGAGGAGGTTTGATGTTGATGTTGCAGAAAGGTTGATGTTGAAGGAGGTACAGTACAGGCCACTGTAGGAAGTTTCCTGCGGTGGCCCGTGTACACTCCAAACGTCCTCGTGCGAACCCTCGCGGCGGACCCGGCATTAGGAGTAAGTCCCAAAGATCTAACCTTACTAGCCCCAAGTCTTTCCGCAGAACCAAGCATACAGTACCAGAATGCACCTCCCATGTAACCCCGCTTCCTACCTCCAAATCCGCACTCTCCACATCCAGCATCCAACAACATCAACCTCTCATGTAATCTTGCAAATCCGCATCCTCCAAAGTATGTGCCCTCCAAATCGGGCACGCTCCAAATCGGGCACGCTCCAAATCAGGCATTTCCAGTATCTCATTCTCAAACCCAGGATCCTTTTTGGCCTCCGTACCGGGATTCGTTATTGGTTCCCCTCCAGCCTATTGAGGCTTTGGCTGGGTTTTGGATGCGGCCGTTCTGCCCGCGAACCAAACTCTTTGGTTGACAGAGGGACAGTGGTAACGACGGAGGACAATGATGGACGCAAGGCTCTCAACGGTGAAGTAAACCCCACTTGGAAACCCACCGCGCAGCACCACGTTCTCCGCAGGTTGCCGTGGAGTTTACTGAGCAGATCATAAAAGCTCTAAAGTCAATCGATACTATGCGAGCTCCTCCCGTGAAGCTGTCTGATACTGTGGGTGGAAGCCGACGGGTCTGAAGAATCCGTGTCAGCGAGGAAACTAGAGGAGCGTCGCTTTGCGGGAAAAGAAGAAGGGGCAGACGGAGAATGAGTACTTGTACGAGTTCTTATGTAGAAGATACGACAAAATGTATGGGTCCTAAATCTGGACATTATGATCCCTGGTCCTTGAGGTGTGACACAATGCTATGTTGGGTCCAAAGTCGATGGTTACGTTGTCGTAGGAAGAGCTGAGGCTCCTGTTCTCTCGCTTCAGTCAGTACTCGAGACATTTCGACGTGGGCGACTAGCCACGTCGCTCATTCCCTCCCGAACTGAGCAGAATGGAGACGAATAGTGCATCCCTCAAACTCCTCGAATACTACATCTCGTGGAGGTCTCTAAAGCTAGTAGAGTCAGCGCACGCCAACTATCTGAATCCGTCCTGTCCCGCCTCCCACCTTCAAAAAGTTCAACGGATTTTCATTGCGAGCCCCTATACCTCGCATCCTCTTGCTCGTGAGGGCTGGGCTGGCTTCAAAACGGCTGGCGCAGAGCTCCTCTCTTCCTTTTCTGCGAAGAGAGCGGCTAGCCACCTTCCGTCGCCGATTTGAATCGACACGTTCGGAGCTTGCTGTGCCCTCATCGTCCGATGCACGCAAGGGAGGCTCGATTCGTCCTTTCATACGTCTGTAAAAAGGATTTTCGGTGTACTGCATACCTTTCTGATTAGTGGAGCCAAGCCTCTGTCAAAGCAGCAGCGGGCGACTGTGCCATCGAGCTTTCATCCACCAACGGCGCGTCAGCGAACCGGAAGGCCGATGCAGTTCAAAATAGGCTACGAGGATGTATGTATCTGTGCAAGTGCATACGAATAAGGAGATCTAACCCGATTGCCACTTGTGCTCAGTAAGGATTGTGTGAGGATGATTCAGCGAGCCTCGATGTAGATGTGCACGTAAAGACTGGCTAATCGATTGATGTAAAGATACGCAGCTCACAAAGTGTAAAGCCCATCTTTTTACCTTTGATTAGGTGCGACTCCGAGCTGTTATAGTGTTCCCCCTTTTTTGGACGGCGTATCCAAACGATTTAAGCCCAGCTGCTGTTTCACTAGTATCCCTAACACGCTAAATTTTGTCGCGATGGCTGATGTTATTGGGAATGACGATTGCTACCGATACTCACGAGCCATCTTCTCCACGTCTTTTCCAACAATTCAATCACCACTCAAAACCGACACATCCTCAAAACCAATCCAAAGCAATATGCAAGCGGTGCCATTATCAGCGCCAAAGAAACCGCGACGAAAGGGGTCAGACCGAAGACATGCAATCGAAGCTACTCCAACGCTCACGCCAGAAGCGTCTGATGCATCCAGTCAATCCTCCAAGAGGCCAGCTCAGTCCGTGGTAGTTTCTCCTCCGCGAAACGAAATCCTGTCAATTATCCCAACGAATGCGACTTTTGATGCTACTCCCTCGGGGATGCCTACGCCTTTGACTGGCAGGCCTGAAGGACTTGATAAGCCCTTCGACGGCATCAAAAGCTTAGAGGCATTAACCGTCGAGAGACTCAATGAAATTATTGCAAAGCAGGTTGGTCGGATAACCCTTGAGTTCCCAGTCTCCTTTGAAGACTTCAGAGAATGGGCCGTTGGCAAGGAGGAAATTGGCAGATATCAGTATGATTCTTCTATTCAGCGGCTGATAATTACGGCTGATGGCGGTCCTGTACATGAACATACAACTGGCGCTATGTTTGTTTGGTTGAATTCCTTCGCGCAAAAAGACAATCGTGTTATAGCGAGTTTGGCTCCTCGTAAGTCCATATGAAACCTATTTGAATGATCAGTGACCTTACCTATTATAGCTTATACGCTCTTCGGCCTCGATAACGAACGAATCGAGCCTAGTGAACAACATCCAGACTGCTGCCTTATACTGGGTGATCAGGAAGCTCCGCGCATTGTTGTCGAGGTTGGCTTTACGGAAAGTTTCGAAGACTTGTACGCAGATGCCCGAAAATGGCTTTACGGGTCGTACGAAGTGCATCGAGTTTTCCTGATCCAGATTAAAGGGAAGGACCACAGCAAAGAATTCAAGACCATAATGGAAGCCAAGGAGGGTTCGAAATCGTATAGCAAGTATCTGGAATTGTTGCGCAAGGAAAATGAGGCGAAAGATCCGGTCCCTGACTCCGAGAAATACTGCGACCGACTATCTTACGTTTATGGCTTAACAGCTGAAGACCTCGCTGGACAAAACGTTCAAGACCTTAAGGTTCGCCTCAGAACCTGGCATGAGAAACATTTTCCGTTATACATCTGCCAGTCCGCAACGTTCTACATCTATCGCCGAGACGCCTCAGAGCCTGGAGAGATTGAAAAAGTCGGAGAACAAGTATATTGGACCTCAGACAACGCGCCCCATGATTCTCTGAGAGAGCTATCCAGGTGTCTGACATATGACGACCTGTTTGGTGACGGCTCAAGCCAAATTGTTAACCCAGACGACTATCTGCCAGCAGAAGCTCTCAGAGAGGCTTTGACTTACGGTCTGAAGGGCTACACTGTACAACAGATAAAAGAAGCAGTAACGAAACTCAAGAAGATCTATGATAAGTGGGAACAGATGCGCAAAGGCAAAGGTTCGGTCCAAGAGACTCCGAAGGAGCATCCCCGCGGCAGCAAAGACCGTCCTCTTCGTAGCCAGGAAAGCCCTCGGCCATCATACAAGGAGTCATCTACTAGCAGCGAGCATCTGCCAGCCCAGACAACCTCGTCTCCGTCCCCGCCCCTTCCTGTGAGGATCCCTGGCCATCCCAGCCCTCCGTTAGGTGACTCAGTCGCCTCGCAACCGGTAGTCAAAAAACGCAAACGCGGAGCTGTCCTTGACCAGCTCGAGCAAGTCGGGCAAGGTATCAAAAGATTTGCCAGGAAGGTGAGCGGGGGTCGCAAGGGGCTGTAACGGACAACGATTGCAGCACACGCTATTTGCTGGAGTGTTATCGAGTTGTAGAAATGAGAAGGCGGACGTAGTCTCGCACTCGAACTCGCAGCAGACGCTGAAGCTGAACTCGCTTGTGTTGACCACCTGAGATCGAGGGCATCCACATATCGTCTACGACAGAAGTGCACGGGGTATTCGGCATCGTAGGCGGCGGTGATGGGAAAGAAACGTCGAACCTAGTCGGAATGCTAATCGTATCGTTATTGATCTGGGTTTCCCGGAGATCGTCATTAGTGATTACTCGACCATTGTCCTCGTCAAGGTTGAATAGGTCTCTTGAGGCTATCACGGAATCCGCATCTTCTAAGCCCTCTGATTTAACCTCCTTTTGCTGGAGCTTAGCCTTCAAATCTACAATTTGCTGTTCGAGCTCTTGGACTCTGGCGCTGAGCTCCATGCCTGTCGTAATTGAATTTCCTGACTTTTCCTGAGTGGCCAGATCTTCCGTATCCCTGCCATTATATGGTGGGTTTGGCGGGGTAATGTGGAGTAACAGATGGAGGGAAGTGTTTTTACTGCCAAACCAAGGTCAGTAACAATCGCTATGCGAAGAGTATGTACTTGAGAAAGAGAAACGAAAACAAGACGCGAACTTGATTGGAAAGATGCTCTTTGAGAGGTCAGTAAGGACATTGTTTACGTCTGATGTAATGGAGCCTAGTGCGATTGCTTTTTGGGTACAGATCCTTGATAATGGATGAAATGATTGGCTGAGAACACAAGCACCAGAAACGCGATGGCCACGGTGGACGCGACCTGTTAAGGTTCTCTGCAGCTCGTGAGGATAGTGCGACTATTTGGCCGATCTACTGCGTCGGGGTATTGCAAAATGCCTTCACCAGTGAGCGGACTTCGCCATCCAGTGACGAGCACCTAGCACACACGATCCTCTACATACGAACGTCCGGAAATCTTGTCAAATGGCAGTCACCTAAGCAAAGAGAGAGAATGCGAGAAGGGCGATGTATCTTAGTGACCTGATCATAGAAGTGGACATTTTCATTGTGCTACATAATGGATGCCTCCGTCATAACACTTTTCAAGGTCCGTCGATAAGACTGCAGAGTCTATCGAAGAAACGCTTGACCTCCTTCCTGCTGAGGCTCTCGAGCGTGGAGCGATCTTTCTCAAGAAACTTGAAGCCATACTGCATAACCTTCGCAATCCGATCGCCCTTCCAGCTAGCGTCCATCACCTCCTTCTTCCTTTGCAACTTCTTTCGTGGCAGCTCATTTGCGTCCTGAAAAGTTCCATCAACGGGTTTCCACTCTGCGATCTCGGACAATATCATCATCAGAGACCAAACATCGTGGAACCAGAGGGATTGGCCTGCCTGATACTCGGGGTGTTCGTAGATGCTGGGGGAAGAGGGACGTCCCCAATCTAGAAGGTAAGGATTGGTGAGATCTGGCTTTTTGGCATCGCCGAAGAAGATGAAGCTCTCAGTTCGTAAGCCCGCATGCCGAAGTCTGAAGTGGACGTTAAGGGATCTAATCTGTGTCGCAATTATGGCAGCAAGTTTGCCTCTGTCGTCCCCAGAAGGCTTCTCGATTGTCAGAAGCACATCGCGAAGTTTCAAAGGTTTCTGAGCACACTCGTAGACAAGGGCAGGAAGGGAACGTTCGTCGATCTTGAAAAGGCCTTCAAATTTCAACGTTCGAATCTCTTCGGGCCGGTTCACATCCTCATCGGTGCGAAGACTAAATACGAGATCCCATATCAACAAGCTTGGCCGTTAATTCCCATCTCACGACGGATCCCGTTCCCACTACCACCTCACGCGCCCACCAAAAACGAGAGCAAAGGTAATGAAGAGCGTCAAGACATAGCCCGAACACAAGATGACTATAAATAAGATCGCATATTTTCAGAAGAGCCTCCCCTGGCGTCAGTTTCAAATTCCTTGTCCGCGTTAATAACGATCTCCAAGTGAGAATAGGACCTTGGGATACGGAGCGGCAACCAAACTCTTGGTTGACAGTTCGATGGGTTTGGGAAGGGAATCGAAGAAGGCTTGGCACATAAGAGAACCTGCTTTGGGCTATGTGATCCGGTCGTGGAGGGGCAGAGTGTGTGCAATGCGCTTAGGTGGATCGTATTCTTCGTAGTTATGACGTCTTCTCGATAGACATTAGGAGGTATTGCCTTTCTCAACCGTTGACTGGAGTTAATAAACGCGATCAGCTCTTGATGGGGGTACTCGATCTTCAACTGTGACATGAAGTGTCAAGCTCGAAGGTATTTTGACGATGATTATAACTTTTGACGTATATCGTCGCTGCCATCGCGATCAATTGGTATCAGACAATACCTCTCAATCTAGGCTACTGAAAGACGATCTAGGGCCAGAATATCTTGTGTTTTGGTTGAGTAATTTGATGAAAATTCCTTGCCGGACGGAGTTGCGATCGAGAAGCCTGGCTGACTCACGTGACCACAATCTCTTTGCCTTTAAGCTAAAAAACAGCATCTGATTATGGACCTTTCTCCGATTCTGCTCCTCACTTTACTTTTGGCTTTTCATTTGATCGGATATGGCATTCTAGCAATTTTTCGAGCATTTTTGTCTTTCAATCTAGGCGTTGGCTCCAATTCTGGCCATGCTCCCTTTTCTGGCTTGTTACGCCAGAAGCTACTTCAACAATCAGCCTTCCCGGACGATGAACAACTTCAGAAAACGGTGCATGACTTATCCACAAACAGCATTCAATCTCGTCCAGAAACAGCATCCAATCTTTCCACAAATGGCATTTCAATCGCAACCGGCATTCACTTGAGATGTACTGTACAGTAACATGCGGCGGAAGCCGATTTCGCTAGCGACTGCATGATTCGAGAGGTGGAGCGACTGTAGAGGTGACATCCTAAGAGTGATTATGACGGTGATGACTCCAAAGACGCGGTCAATGACTGCAGTCGGGGAGAAGAGACCCTCTCTTACAGACGAGTCGAATCCTTTCTCTCCGCTAGTATCACCGCTTTCTTCACACTCTCGCCCGCTAACCCGGACACGCTCGCCCTCACCACCGCGATCCCCAGAATTATTGCCCTCGCCGACATCTTCGCCATCAACTCTAAGGTTACCCTCTGACCTTAACACAATATCCTCCCGAATAAGCTCGTACGCCGACTGGCCCCATCAACACCTCTCCCCAACATGCTCGCCGCGGCCGGCTTCTTCCACAGACCTTGGGCGACGACGAGGACCACGAAGACCTCGTAGAATGCGCCTTCTGTGATACACAGTTCCATAGCTGGGTCGACGAGGACCTCCTGTCGAAGAGTTGATGTTAGACCATGAGGACGGCTGCCTGTGGCCCAAAATTAGAGCCGACTTCTACAACCACCTTCCACTCCTCGCATTCCCGAATACCGGAATACCTCGTACACCAAAGAAGACCCTTGAGCTTACCATACCCTACACCGAAAAACAGCTTCCAAGCCGCATACCTCGACCATCACCGAAATGCAAACCACACTCTCTGCAATTACCCCAACTATCAAACCCTCAACCGCCCGCTCATTCACCGCCTCCAGCACTACTCCCGCCATCCTCTCCACAACCACATACATACGCCTCGGTACTCGCATCACCGCCTCCAAAACAACCAACTCCTCCCGCCAGAAGCTGCCAAGTCCAGTTCTGACAGTTCAAGATCTCATAACACGATTCCGCAACAAACCAGCACCATTCCAGCAGCCACGACCACGACCACGACCACAAGCACAACCACCAAAACCGCAGTACGACTTAGCCGCAGCAGTGACAAGCTCTCTATCGAAATTTCTGCTCTCAGCACTCCCAGCATTCATGGAATTCCTGTCAGACATACAAGGAGGAGGATATAATGGGCATACACCACATCTGGGGCCTAGGGGATATAATTCAACTTTGGGATTTACAAAATAATCACCACAGGGAGCTTGGAGTTTTCAACGGGTCGCAGGAAGTTGGATGAGGAAGGGTGGAATCACTGAGGCTACATTGACACAAGATGGACACTGTACAAAAGAACCTCGCAATAATTCTACAGGTTCACATGATGGGCATATCGATTGTACTCTTGTATATAGAAGTACGTACGAAAGGGGGTTGCAGCAAATAACGGTCCAGCCTTGTAAGGCGGTGAGTACTTTTACCAACCAAAATTCCAGTTGATGACTTTCGCCCCATAAATTCCCTCTTCCAGCGGCGGCAGAAACATGGGTGGACCGTTATTTGCTGCAACCCCCTTTCGTACATTAAAGCGTTCGCAAAAACAATACTATCCAAGACCACGGTTCTTTGACTATCGAGCTCCCAATGGTGCTTCATTTCGTTGAGGGGTCCTCGTCCCCTTTGAAGACCATCCTTCATATTCACCTTTCCCTCCGCAGATTTGCCAGATGTCAAGCATGGCGGATACAACTAGAGCACAGGCCTGGCGGCCATATGCCAGACTCGCTTCTGCAGAGGATGTTGTAGGTTTGGATTGCGACCTGCAGTATTGCGTTCCAGCCCATTTGCCCCAGTCTTCTGCAAATCCCTTCGAGGACTCCTGCCTCCTGCCTCCTGCCATCTTGTTGTTTATATGTAGCCAGTTGCCATGCTTGAGCTGTGTCGGTGAGAGTAGTGTGTAGAAATATAAAGTGTGCGTTGGCTCGGCTTGTTCTTTGCGTTGCGTTGTGATCGATGATCGAGTCTGTTAAATTGATGAACTTCTCTTCTCATCTTCATGAAACCAGCGACTCCTTTTCTCGACTTTGTCTGCTGTTCGGCAAGTAGATATTGGGAGATCTCGCTCGTATCTGCTGTTGGTCCCAAGTCAGGCACGCTTTGATCGGTAAGATTCGACGCATTGCCAGCGAGCCGGGTCGTAGATCAGAGATGTTTTGAAGGTTGAATACTCACCATCGAATTTTAACAGGTGTTATAGCGACTATTCTACCAAACGACCGATCGCACTCGTCACATTCGAAGATGTGGGCTGGGGAGTTCAGGTGCTGATTGAGGGCCTGCTGGCTGCCGAATTCCCGTTCGCACTCATCGCACTCGTACACTGGAGCGTGAGCTGGGGAGTTGAGATGTTGGTTAAGGGCCTGCTGGCTGCCGAATTCCCGATCGCACTCGTCGCACTCGTACACTGGAGCGTGGGCTGGGGAGTTGAGATGTTGACTGAGGGCCTGCTGGCTGTCGAATGTTCGATTATGCTCTTTGCATTCATAAACTGGATCGTGGGCTGGGGAGTCGAGGTGCTGGTTGAGGGCTTGCTGGCTGGCGAATGTTCGATTATGCTCTTTGCATTCGTATACTGGATCGTGAGCTGGGGAGTCGAGGTGCTGATTGAGGGCTCGCTCAGTGTCAAATGCCCGATCGCACTCATCACACTCATACACCAGATCATGAGCTGGTGAATTAAGGTGCTGCTGCAGTGCCTGCTGACTGCCAAAAGATCGATCGCAAGGAGGACAGTACGGGGCCATATCGCTCAATAATTCATTTCTTTAACGTTGTAGTTTCTTTGCTCGAAGGGATATACTACCCCGCTTCGTGATGAAAAAGCCATTGGTGCGCCACCAGTGCTCTCGTCCGTCTTAAAATTCGTAGCTGTTGGGTAGGCTTGTGGCCTCGTGAAGCAACCCCTCCTTCTATTTTCGGCTTAGCGGTACTCACAATTTTCATCTGTGAGTACCGCTAACCCAAATTTACCTAGCGCATGGAAACTTCTCGAAGGCATTGATATCCGGATATTGTCCACAGCGCTTTGCAGAAGATGCAACACTCAAAGAACCTACGCATCATGGAAGAGGTTATTCAAAAATTGCTACGCCAAGTGATCGGCGAAGTGCTAACACCCTGCGGATTGGGTAACAGCAACGATGAGTTGCTTGACGATGGAATTGCTCATGTTTCTAGAATTGGTAAGTAATCAATCAGACCTATGCTTTACTTCATCGCTAACCCTACCACTGTTAATAAAATCCGACTTGATGCTGGAATAAAGAGAGACTTGGAATCAGAGGACTTTGTATTTGTACGCGTACGCAAGTCGAATCGCCTCAAATCCTCTACCCAAAAACGACAATTTGATAGTCTGGAGGGCTTAACAAGTCCTTGCAAGAGGAAACGGAAGTCCAGGTCCACAGATAAACCTGTCAAAAAGCCAGCTGCTGTCGATGAGTCCAGCGCCGATATGGATACGGAGGTCGGCACATCCTCTGGAGCCGATGAGCCTGCTACCGATGCAGCTGCAGAGGATGCAGCAGTCGACACACCGGCTGCTGTCAATGAGCCCGGTACCGATGCGGCTGCAGAGGACGCAGCGGTCGGCACATCTTCTGGAGCCGATGAGCCTGCCACCGATGCGGCTGCAGAGGATACAACGGTTGGTACCCCCTCAGGACAGACGGACAACTCAAGCGCCGAATCATCCTCCACGGCAGAGAATACCCAGATAGGAGCCCAGCCAAGCCTGCTGCTCCCGTGCCCATTACCTACTATAGCAGATTTGTTACATCCTGAGAATGCAATTCATGTTGCAACCTCTGTGCTCCTGGAGTTGGTAAATCGACATGATAGGATCGGACGGTTCGGCAACCTTACCGAAGAGAAAATGGCAACGACAAACCCTACCAAGATTCGTTCATTTACGAACCAGCTTGCTAGCTTGGAATATGAAGCTGCAGTTTATTCTATCTCGAAGAGAAACGCGAAGTATACAGCTAACAGGATTCAATTCGATAGTGATGAAAGCGCCTATTGGGATATAATCTTGAAAGGCGTCAAATTCGTTGATCCCGCGACCTTGCCCGAAGGATCATCTAAGGGACCCCTTGATGGTATCAGCGCGGCTGAGAAGGCCGCGGCAAAAACTTTTATGATCAGCGCTGGCCTTGGAACGAGCCCAGAAAACCAGCGGCTGTATCGCAACTTCTGGAAAGCCTTGTCCGATATGCGGAGAGCAGGTGTCGAGATGATCACTTGTTACCGAACTCCTGAGTTCACCGAATACTGCAAAACATACCCGAAAAGATCGGACATTTCTCTTGTTGACACTATTGTGTCGTGGGAAAAGGTTTACGGACCTCAAATAGCCCAGCTGGAGGGCCGAGTATTTGAACATTGCAAAGGAGATTTTTCGGGCAAGTCCCGTCTTATGCAAAAA
>FJOG01000001.1:1467710-1480123 GCA_900073065.1 Phialocephala subalpina
AAATTATGCCAAGCGGTTAGGCATGCTGCCGCAGACGCTCAAGGGGCACAGCGACACGGTCTACTCAGTAGCCTTCTCGCCCGACTCGAGGCTGCTGGCGTCGGCGTCGGAGGACAAGACGGTGCGGCTCTGGGACGCGGCCACTGGCGCGCTGCAGCAGACGCTCAAGGGGCACAGCGACTCGGTCTACTCAGTAGCCTTCTCGCCCGACTCGAGGCTGCTGGCGTCGGCGTCGGCGTCGGAGGACAAGACGGTGCGGCTCTGGGACGCGGCCACTGGCGCACTGCAATAGAACATCGCAGTTGACTGCTACGTCTCGACTCCATTGTTGGGGGTTACAAGCTTGATCTTGATCGTAAACGTTAGTATTTTACAGGTTTTAACCTCACTATCGAATGTCAATCTAGGAAAGCTTTTGTTATTTGAATTTTATTAAATATTCTACGTAGCTGGTCTTAATGCAGTCCATGTACTTTTGGAAATAGCTGCTACATAAATCGATTTATCTTTCTCGTTTATATATATTTTATTAACTGAGTTAAAAGAGAGGTGAGGGGAACGCTATAGTTATCTACTATCGTAGTTTATACTCGATTCTTCTATTCCTTTCCAGAATGTTCTGTGTTGCTAATTATGTGATATGGCCAAACCTACAAATTAATATGTCTAAACGGTTTAATCGGAATGACAATAAGAACAAGATATTGTATATCGCGCAATTGATTTGCTATTCATGGAATGGGGGACGGCCAGTTACTGGCTTCGCCGGCGCAAAGCCATTCGCCGCTACCATATGCGCCTTCTATGTATGATTCAGTTACCATTGGCCTAAAAGGCCCCTAACTGCGGTAATACAGCTGAGCCAGAATCTCGGTGAGAAGAACGAAATGCGGCGATGGTTTATCTAAGTTTTTTTTCTGGTGCAAAGTCATTAGAATGTGTACTTGTAAACCTGAGCGTGAGGCGTACAATTGGCAAGAATTGGCTCCGCTCTGCGATGGCCATTGGCGGTACTTTGGAGTACAACCGGGCAGGGGTGCACAGCCACAAGTGTCCGGAAATGGACCCCGCTAAAAATAATTAACTAAAAAACTAGCGACACGCAATTCGCCTTTTACTGTAGCAGCCTACACTGTATTCTTGAAATATTTCCGACACGAAACGGCCCTTGGTGTATTGTTTCACAAAAATTATTAGTGATCTCTAGCGCCACCAGAGCCATCAGAGCCATCAGACTTCACTCGATATTTGCATACCATTATACATACTTTCCTTACTAAATGCCTAATTACGGTAACCTTATTAACCTCCTAAGTACATCTAAACATCTCCCCAAGACTCTACTGCGATCTCAAGAGGTGCCGAATCTGAGAGAATTGCACAGCCTCCTAATTATAAATCTAACCCCACTACATTCTAGAACCAGCCACGGCCAACTGGTCCCAAACCATTCCACGAAAATAATGAGTCTGAAATCTGGCCGGCTGGAATTCTACTCGCAATGCTCTGTTTCAAGTTGTCTTCACTACTTCCGTCGAGCCACAGAGCTGAACTTGTGATAGTGTTGTCGCGCAAACTCAACCGCCAGCTGCGTCTTAGTGAAGCACAAATTCAGCGTTAAAAGCTCTTAACGCGCTGCAGCTGAGCTCCAGTGTCCAATCAGACGGACTCGTCAACCAATCCCTGTCAAGTGGCTGAGCAGTCGACCTGCGTGATCTACCCCACACTCGGCTGGGAAATGCCGTTGATGAATCCCAACCCCGCCCCAGAGCGATCCTACAAGAGGTGCATATTTTGCAGCCTAGGCCAACGCACGACGACTCGTCACCACGGCTCTCGAAATTTCTCCACAGCGCAAAAGATGACTGTCTGCAAGCTGTGTAGTTCTATTCCTCTGGACGGCGATGGACTTCCTACACTTCCAGCTCAGCTCTGGGGTCATCGCACCATATGGAGGTATATTCACCAATTCTTTCAGAGATTCTCGGATACCGAGCCTACCGGATTTCCATTCCACCCTAATCTAGAATCTTTGGAGTTATCTGCCGAAGAGTGTGATCTTTGCCGTCTTATACTGAGCCCGATTGAGAAAGCCATCGAAGAGCTGCGGAATCCCGACGAGGAGAGTGTACGGCGGGGAGACATAGATATCCCCAAACAGCCCACGTGGGAACTCTGGCTTACGAGGAGACAAGAGCTAGGAGATGGATTTTGCGTGTTCACGAATTGCGAGAATAGCAAGGATTTCTGTTTTGTTGCGGCGGTTGGCATCTGCGTCAAAGAAGGTATGGCCTAAGAAACCGAATGCTACTTAGCTGTATTAATAAAACAGGCGATCCCCTTGGATCTGTGTACGCCGGCCGGCCCATAGAAGAGAGCCCGACTAGTCCAAAAACGATGGCGCTCATGACGAACTGGGTGAAGCAGTGCAACGAACATCTAACCTGCACTGCAGAGCTGCCGCCATTGCCTGCCCGCGTAATTGACGTTGGCGATGAAGCCAACGGGTACTGCGTGAAGCTCCGCGAAGTGGAAGGCGAGACTGGAAGATACATCTGCCTCAGCCATTGCTGGGGGAAGGTCACTCAGTTCACCACAACGAAGGCTTCCTTCGCAACATACAAGACCAACATAAGCTACGACGAGCTTCCGGAATCATTCGGGGACGCCATAGCAATCACACGACTTCTTGGGATCCGGTACATATGGATCGACAGCATATGTATCTGTCAAGACGATAGGGAGGACTGGGAACGCGAGTCGGCGAAGATGACAAGCATCTATATGAACTCGTACCTCACTATTGCTGCTTCAGCGGCGAAAGACAGTTCAATTGGCTGCTTTAGACCGCGGCGGCCAACCAAATACGTCGGAATCCCATATACAACAAAGCAGGGCATCAGTGGCGAACTCCAGGCCTTTCTCCTTCCGATGCGGAAAGAGGCTTTGCCTGATCTCTACATCGACATGGCCGATAATATCGGCGAAGTAGATCATCCTCTCGCGACAAGAGCTTGGGCCGTGCAAGAGCGCGTTCTGCCGCGCCGAACCTTACACTTTGGCAAGCACCAGATGTATTTCGAATGCAACGAGGGCTTCAGGGGCGAAAACGGACTGCACATCCCCTGGCGATATCACAGTATTCATTCTACCGAACGGGACCGACATGGACGTGTGCTGAACGAAGAACGGAACGCTACTCTAGCGCTATGGCAGTCCATGCTCTGGAATTACGGACCTCGCAGCCTGACTGAGCCTTCGGACAAACTCCCCGCTATTTCCGGCCTTGCTCGGCTCCTTGCAGAGAGGCTTGATGATGAATACCTGGCTGGCCTGTGGCGAAAGTCGCTGATTGAGGGTCTGCTTTGGCAAGGGCTTAAGGTACATCGAGTGCCAAAGTACCGTGCACCCTCGTGGTCCTGGGCTTCGGTTGACGGAATACCTGCGGTGGGCATGCATACTAAATGGGAGCCTCTGGCAGACATCCTCGATTGCAAAGTCGAGCTGAAGGGGAAGAACATTTTTGGAGAGGTCAAGAGTGGGTGGATCAAGATGCAGGCACCTCTGGTGCCGCTCATTCTGGACGAACGCGTCGATCCTGAGGGGACTGGTGTTCCGTACGACAATAATCCAAAGGTGCGGACTAAGAAGGGAGATCCTGAGGGATTCTATTCACGATTCGACTTCCCTTTCAGTGGACCCACGGGTCGAGAAGACGCTCTCGCTATAGTCGAAAGCCTGAAAGGCGTGGATATTTTTGCGCTGATTCTTGCCAAAGGGCTGCCGGAGGACGAAGATAGCGAGGTTACTTACCGCTCTCTGATTGTGCGCCTAGCGGAAGGAGACAGCAGTGCAATGCAACGGCTGGGATTCATAAATTTCAGCACGGAGGTCCTCGGCAAATGCAGCCAGCTTGATCACCCAGAGGAGCGGCCCATTATAACGTTGGTTTGAGGTGTACTGGATACGCCAATGGTACGATCCTTTGCCATTCAAGTCAATTGTCTCTTTTGTTAAAATAGTCTTGACCAATGAAACCCCTCCGACAATCCCAAGCTCCAGATGCTATGCATAGAAAATTTCGCACCTTCGGCGAATCTCTGGCGTACTCCTCGACGAGCAACGTTTCCAACTCGTAGCTGATTCCTGAGAGGTACAGATCTACAATCCACCATTTCTCGGTCGGTGGGAGCCATACCTTCCCGGCCTCGATCCGGTGGCGCCCGCGGAGGCATTCGATGCCGCCAGGGAACTCCAGCTCGGGGTATCCGTCCTGGGAGTTGATGGTGGCATAATTACTCGGCAGGGTAATCCCCTTCCACCTGCCTTTCCGACGGGCATCCTCTAGAGCAGCATCGAGTCGGCGTTGGTCAATGACGGCAGGTATGTGATGCTCCACGTGTCGCGGGAGGCACCCCTCCCTTCGGAAGATCCGTTTGACACGCTCTATTCGTTCCGGGTCTGGTCTCTTCTTCGACTTGTTCCGTCTTATATACACGTTCCAATTCAGATACTCGAACCTGACGAGAGCGGAGCCTTTACAGGTGAGCCGACGCTCAGTATCAAGCCTCAGGTCTTCTACGTGTGCTTGTGCCTGCTGCATGGTCAAAGTGCTCAAAAACAGGTCTCTTTAGATTTCGGCATACTGTACCACCTTCTTATATGCACTATGGTTCTACAGCCCTGGCCTATAGGTGCCTCTTTTGGATCATAAAATTCTTGAGGCCGCAGTGGGCGTAAGGCCAGTGCTCCCACGCCCACTGGGGCCTTGGGATCGTTGTGGCCTTGGGAGCATGTTCTTGAGGCCGTAGGGGGCGTACGGCCAGCGCTCCCACGCCCTCTGGGGCCTTGGGATCGTTGTGGCCTTGGGAGCATGTTCTTGAGGCCATCCCGGCCTTGAGAACAAGTAGGCAATAGCGCCTTCCAGAAATAGCTGTCTCCAGAAATGATACCTCCCACCAATGGTTGCCTCCGCCGGATGCAAAAGTGTGACTGCAAAACCTGTAGAGATTCTTCCTATGGTCCCGTGACATGTGCCCCAAATCCCTTGCGCACAAAATCCCTTGTGCCCAAAATCCCTTGTGCCCAAAATCCCTTGTGCCCAAAATCCCTTGTGCCCAAAATCCCTTGTGCCCAAAATCCCTTGTGCTCAAAATCCCTTGCCCCCAAAATCCTTGGTCGCTAGAACTCTTGCCCCAAGGATCCCTCAACCCTTGTCGCCAATATCCTTCCGCGCTAACACCCTTGTCCCAAAACCCCTTGTTCCTGAATCGCCTTGCCCGCTTCTTCTCTCCAAACACATCCACCATTGGCAAGATGCTACCAGAAAATCTACACTTACCAGAACAACTCCATTGTCTTCTCCAAGTCTGGACAAGCATAACACACGTTCTTGTCAGTAATGGATGCTCAGCACACCTGCTCAAGGCACTGTCCGATATTTGGACTAGTGGACAGGTTGATCAAGCCTGCATTGATGTCATCCGAAAGCCTCTCTCTGAAACTTCCGCGGACGCATCATTAAGAGCTATAATCGACCGATTCGAATTAAGCCGCAGTCATACTCTTACTTCCAGATCATTTGCCACTAACCATCGAAAGTACAGCGATACCAGCACTTTGGATCCTGGCCGTCTCTGGGACACAAATCTGTCTGCAGGCAGAGATGTATCTCAACCCGCCAACGAGTTCTACAAAGCGGTGAGCTTACCAAGTGTTAAGGACAAAGCAGATACGGTGACAGATGACGTGACCGACGACGAAACCGACGATGAAGAGACCGACGACTCTGATGTGGATAACGCATTTGGAGTTTCACCTCGACTTGTCTCTGAAAGTGCCAGCCTTTCGCAATACCGAAGCAGAAGTCCAGCGCAGCCATTGGCAGATGCGCTAGCCACTGAAGAGCCAACCCTGACCTGCCACAGTTGGCCAGTGGTAGAGTCCACTGCTGTTGCAGACGTCGTCCCGTTGCAGAACCCTTGGAGTCGAGAAGGCTTCCCAACTCCCAGATCCTCCACGCCTCTCAATCCTGTATCCTCAGACCCTCCCGTCACACCTGCGATCCAGGCCTTTGCTGCTGGGCTAGACAACAGCATTCTAATTCCAGGTCATGGCTGTGATACACATAGAGGTGAGCGCCAACATCTCATCAGACAGATAACTGACAGTTTTGTTTCAACAGAAGCCTCCCCTTTGACCAAGCCGCCTCGGATTCATACGCAAAAACAACAAGCGGTGCCCCCGCGAGAATCGGTCAGCGAGACGGGTGGATCTGCGATCCCTTCAGACATACTACCCCAGATTCAGAGGATTGCTGGCCCCGATAGAATTTCGCCGTTGTGGCACTACCTCCGCGCACAAAGGACATCACTTTCAGCGACGGGTGCGGACCAAAAACCTACGACGGCAGAGCCGACAGACACAGCAGAGGACAGGATAGGAAGGCTATTATCAAGGTCTCAAATGCAATACGAAGCGGCGTCCGATGATGATGGTTACTTTCCTGAACTCCATCGTCGATTGTATTTGGCAAATATATACAGCCTGTACAACCAGGAGACAATGACCCGAAGGCAAAACCCACGCCAGAGGAAGAGGAAGAGGAAGAGGCAAACGGCAAATGGCGGTCGCAAAGCAGCAAACAGATCTTTGAAAGATATCTTTGTTGATTTTCTTCTCCCACAGCTACAAAGGGAGGGTGGCACACGTCAAAATGCCAAGAAAAGGTTTGAAAACTGGATGGCACTGGGGAGGATATGCGCAAAGTTGGCGGAACACTTTGGTGAAGCTATCTTGCTCCTCCTCCCTCCAGACCTGTCGAATGAGACGTAAGTTGCAAGAAGCAGGCACTCCCTCCATCGAATAGCTGATTTGATCGTAACAGCCTTCGGGCACTTACAGTACGCCAAGAAGATGCCCTTATAGCATATCTATACCAACTTAAACCGAGTTTGAAGTCTGACATTCAGAACCTGACGACATTGCTGTCACAAGTCGTCAAATACCAGCGCCTGCCAGATAAAAAATTGAAGCTTGAGATGTGGTCTGAGGATGAGATTGGATCGCATGCAAGTGGGTCACTAAATGAGTTGTTCGAGTACTCTGATGAGGTAGACTACCGGTCGTTCTTGACCGACGAGGCGCTCTCCCCACCATCTTCACCTGGCACTGCGGCGTCACGACGCTTCCTTACGGATTGCGAACCAGCCGGTGATGATTTGTAGATACCCAAATCCTCGACCCTCCGGACCAGGGATCGCGTACGATACAGGATACCTCAAGAGATGAGAAAGAGATAGAACACTTGGGGGAAGATTTCTTTTCGTTGTAGGCAGAATAGTAATTTATAATATCTAAACACACTCTCTTCTTTAGCCCGCATCAATTTTGATCCTCATCCGAGACGATCATAGTCACATGCCACCAAGCCCTCACTCATCACAAAAGATGCCGGAATCGTTCTTCTCAGCCTCGCGGATTGGGCTTGATGAGGTGGGTCCCGCTTCGCTTACCGGGAGGACGCGAACTCGGGGCCCCCATGGCGGATTCGCATGATGCTTCTCCCGGTCCGAGCTGAATGAATCCCGTATTTTCCGTATACTTCCTTTCGCGATCCGGAGTCGTCCCCAATTTTTGATTGAATACTCGGTAGCTCAGCTTGGTTCTAGGACAATTGACTGAGCTCAATAGTAGAGCAGGATCCATATCCAAAACTGGACGCAAGAAAGGCAGCCTGGTCAAGAACGAAGGGTCGAGAGTTAAGAGGGTGTTGCCGGGATCATAGACGGAGGGTCATGTTCCCTTAGTGGCTTTACGCTGGGTCGTTCACCCAGTGCTTCTCAGTCCATGCTGTTTACGGAGGACGCCGTTTCTGGATGGAGTTGAAATGCCGATTATGGAGGTTAGATCTTCGTGGAGAAGTTGAACATTGTCCAAATTTTGAAATGGGCCGTGCGACGAGGTAGCGAGTTGGGACCACGGTCGGAATTGGAGCCATCGCCTAAATTGAATGACTCAAATGGCTCAAAGCCCAGGGGCTTGCGAACTCGACTTTTTCGCATGTGGGTGGCTTGCCCAGTATTTATTATGTAACATGACGTAGGCCCTACAACGGCAAAACCTTTTCAATTTTGAAATTGCTGTCTATAGGAAAGGTCTTAACTCAATCACCCAGTCTGATACTGTATGGACATTGAACGTTCGAAAAAAAGTCTCGGCCGAGTTCCCCAAATGAGCCGTTCTAGCCACAGCACCGCAGCCTCAGCCTCACCTTACCAAATTTCAAAAGCCTGTGAACGACCACATACAAAGTTGGCTGTCCCCATTCACGGTTCGTAACAACCTATGAACAGGTAAGTTGCATTTCTTTTTCCGCGAACACTATCTCCTTGCGTTTCCCCTCATCCCCATTCCCTAGTGCTAGTTCAACCTCCAACCTTCGTCATGACTGCCGTTCGAATCTTCCATACATTCCGCAGCAACACGACTGTTTTACCTGCTGAGATCGCTACACAGACAGATCTTGAGTTATATCGTTGCGGACGCTCGGCCGCCACCGCAATTACGATGCATAGCACAAACCACCCGATTGCATCAGTGTCACGGATTTTCCGTTCGATCTTCCACGACCACCCCCCTACTCAACTTCGACGACAGGCAGAGCGACTGCGCCGGTCAAGCTCAGGATTGGCGAAGCTCTCGAGTTGAGCACGTAGGAGTGCCAGGCAACGAAGCTGCGGACCGAGCAGCAAAGGAGGCTACAGGCCATAATCCGAATACACGTACACATACTGAACCGCCGCGACAGCCAGACCATCTGCGGATCCTGATAGCAACCACGAAACCCAGCATCCGTCGAACGATGAGAGACGAATGGGAGCTATCGTGGGAAGCAGCCAAACACGGCAGAGAACTCTTCAAGATCGGAGTTCGGCCAGGAAAAAGGACGCTCACCACACATATTGGCACACACAGGCGATAAGCTCTGTCATCACACAAATACGCACCGGCAAGATCAGCCTGCGAGCATACCTCCATGCCATTAACAAGGCCGAGACCGACCAATGCCAATGCGGATACGGACCCCAGACGGTGCGCCATATTCTCGGGAATGTCGAAACTGGACCGAAGAACAACACCGGATGTGGGCAGGCAAGTTACCATGTGTGGACATCAAACGCATCCTCTGTAGCTCGACAATGGCAGTACAAGCAGCCAAGATGATTTTGAGGACGGGACTCCTGGAGCAATTCCGGACAGTTCCATCCACAGTACTCAAATATACATAACGCAGATGAGTGATTAACAGTAGATAGAAGTAGAGGAGAGCCAGGAAAGGCTTGACAAGTGCAGAGACACAGAACAATCAGTAGGGCTATACATAAAAGGAATCTCATTTGTTAGAGAGGGAGAAGCAATTCTGGATGGGACAGCCTATGAACCAATAACAATCACAATCACAATCACAGCTATCCTGGAAGCTAAATTACTCCCAAGATACTTCCTCCTGGAAGTCCCAATGGTTCCATGAGCCCGCAGTCTTCCAGAACCTTTTCTCCTGGAATGCGCCAGTATCCTGGGAGCCTTACTCCCAGAATCCCTGCTCCTCCCGGAAGCATAGGGGTTCCTAGAATCATCAGGTGGTCATGTGACTATCGTTTCTACTTCTCTAGCTGGCCTACAATAGCTGGATCTGCGGCTGCACGGCTATAATCTAGTTGTCTCGGCCTTGCAACATACGCTTATCAATCTGAAAGCTCATCCCCGGATAAAATAAATAAAACATGTTCGTTCCGTTTGGGGAAGTTCTTCGCAGATATATGGAATATTCTGGCCTTGGATAGTGAATTAATACCGAAATATACGTTCCACACGACGGTGGTTTTATTACCAGACCAGTAAGGAAACCAACGAATTCCAGCCGAAAAGCACTGATCTCCCTGCCCGTAGCGTCTTCAAACTCTTGGTATCTGTGCAGGTTTGTCGGTTCAGCGTCCATTCTTAAATGTTCGCGGCTTATCACCACTCTTTAAATCCTGGCGAGGTTCAATGTCTCACCTCGGTGGGTTTGCCGCAAGCCTCATTGATCAGCGGCAGGGTTAAAAGAGGGTTGCGGCCCGTGCCGTTCCCGAACTTAAAACATGTGGTACCGCATGTGACCACAGCAAAAAATCCTGCCCTCAACGCCGGAAATCCTGTCGTAGCAGATTAACCGGGACTAGATATGACCTTTGCTATTCTCTTATTAGCATTACATATGTATTTCGTCACAACACTTACGATCTGTTCCCATGATGGAGGGAATGACTGTCGGTCAGTAGATCTGTACGTAAACCAACGCCCAGACTGGTAAATAAAGAATGCAATATCAGCGCCGCTTAGCTCTCCATATTCATAAGCCTTTTTTAAGTAGAGTGCGTTTCCGTCTTCGAGAGTTCTCTCCCTTGCGATTTCGTCTCGGAGACATGGTTGTTTGAGGAAAGCGAAGGTATTTGGGAAGAAAGGTGCCTTATATATTTTTTATAAGCTACGGTTCGTATGCGATGAACAGATTTGTGGCCGAGAGACTCTCAGATCTCTGGTTTAGACTTTTTCTCGAACCCTAAAGTATTGTTCCTCCATTGAAGGTAGCTGTGATGTGGTCACGCGTTGGTATAGCGACCATGCGAACTTGATTTTTCGCATGCCCACCAGTCTTCCATGCTCGCCATATTCTCTGGTGCTGGATATTTGGTATTACTGATTTAACTTCGTCTATGATTGTGCTCCGTTGCACCCTTGTAGTTCGCTAAGGTCGAGTGGTACTATTGAATTCCATATTCAGATGGCCGATTTCAGGCGAGGAGTGAGGTGACGGTCCTAGGCAAGCGGCAGGTCCGCCTTCTAACTGACAGTGAAGTTGCCGAAAGCCTCAAATCAGGAGAGTTGAACATCAGTATGTTGAGTGTAGACCACCTGCTAGATGTTGCTTCACGATGACACGAGGCACGATGATGGAGTCGGAAACATGAAAGGAATTAATTAGATTGATTGATTGATTGATTGATTGATTTGCTCATACACGGTTCCAGCCATCCGTTTGACAGCTATGCCGGAATGGCCCAGCTTTGGCACCAGTTGCCGAACTGCGTCTACCTCAGTAAACACACCTCACTTCATCACACTCGTGTGACCAGCAACCTCCTCCACTGGGCGGTCTGGCTCCTATCTACGCATATATACATATCCGTCGACAGAAGTGCTCTGTTTGTGACTTGGGTATAAGGCTCTGACTCGGCGACCAACTTGTCCTCCTGTGTCTGCGGTCCCTAGATACCTGGTGGGCTACGGCCACAATGAAGCCATGTTGCAACTCCGCTGGCCACAGCAACCGTGATTCCACGACCCCCCTGGTCCTCACAGGGAAAAACCTTCCCAACAACGTTCTCTCTCGTCCAAACCAACCCTTCCATGCTCCCGTACCTTCCAATCCACGAAGACCCTGAGTCTCCCCAAATCGTGTGACTGTGTGTGCCCTGTGTGGGCCAAGTGCCTGCTGTGTTTTTTCTCTGTAAGTTGGTGATGTCGTTTCAATGAGGGTTCGAGAATCTGTCGGGCAGGACTGTGGTTGCAGGAAGTGGTAGTGCTCCCCAGATCTACGGAATTGAGTGTGCTGTGTGTTTGTTATGTTGTACTGTGTATGATGTTACCGCATCCGAGATCTGGGTGGTCCGATTAAGGCTGTGTTGAGGTAGGAAACCCCTGAGGAGTTGCTGCCGGCTTGCAAGAACACTTCACTGCAGCCACCTTCCTCCTATGCGATCACCGCCCGTAATCGCTCCCCAGCACAATCCCATCTGCCACTATGACCGGAGCCGCGCGTGAACTGTCAGGCCCTAAGGACAATCCGAGATCGAGTCGCAGTCGCTTTCGAGGTTGCCGTCGCTACTCGCAAATCCATCATCCTACTAGCCACGCTGTTATCTTGAGCATGATGGGTTGGCAGCCGCAGGATTCGAACCTACCAGCACAAGCTGTCTTCCTCTACTCTGGCCATGAGAAGAGTATACACAGCAGGTGCTCACCAGAGAGGCAGTGCCAGCTCCCTCTCCAGCCACCGGAATTAATTAGAGCGATGGAACTTCGCGATTGAAATTTTTGTTGTTCCAAGCAAAATTGGCCCGTGCGACGCTAAATATCGCAAACATCCATCGAACAGATAGAGCCGCCTTGAAATAATTCCAGCTGTGTTAAGTTCGTGTGTTTGATTTGTCCCACTAGGACTGGGGAGACCTGCAACCCATGTGATCTATCAATAATGCTATCAAAGACGCAATTCATGCTGACGTTCGGTGTGGCTCAAGAAGTGCACAGCGCTCCCCAAGAAGGCTGAGCAGCCTTGGTATGGACAGTCAAAGCCTTCGCCGGCAGCT
>FJOG01000001.1:1484692-1507902 GCA_900073065.1 Phialocephala subalpina
CCTCGGAGTTTTAAATAATAAATATAATAATTAATAATCTCGAGTTTTTTTTTTTAAAATTTAAATATTTTAAGAATAAAATTATTAATTTATTTATTTAAGAAGATATTCTCGAATAATATATTAATAAAAAGAAGTAAAAATCATTTAAAAATTATTAATAAATTAAAGTAATACTATAAATATCTTTATTATATATTTTTTTTCGAGGTTTAAATTATATTTTAGTTTTTAGAATATTTTTTTTAATCGCTTAATTTAAAGGAATATTTCGACGAAAGGATTCGTTTAATTAAAAAGTATTTTTTATCAAACTTAATAAAAGAATTTAATCGATAATAAAATAATTATATAATCGGAGAATAAAAAGGATTAATAATAATAAACTGAAAAGAAATCGAAGAAAAAATAAGTTTTTAATTCAAATTATTTAAACGAGATTAAATAATAAATTATAATTTACGGGCAAGTTTAATATATATAATTATTAAGAAAAAGAAATTTAATTTAATATTATCGGATTTAAGATTAAGTAATTAAAAGAGTTAAAAGTTTAAAGTAATAGAATTAAAAATAAAATCGCCGGAAATAAAATCGAATTTTCGATTATAAATAAAATTTTAATTATAAAGTATTTTTACTTAAAATTAAATATAAGATTAAAAAATAGAAATTAAAATAAAATTAATTATCTTAAAAATTATAAACAAAGAAATACACTAATAAATAATTAGTTTTTTAGGATTAAAAAAAAGGTTATAATAATAATTTTATTCTTATTATCTTTTCTTGTAAATTGCTTTTATTATTATTATTTTATAATTTTATTTATAATATTATATATAATTTGATTATTTAATTTAATAATACGGTAAATTTCATTATTTAATTTAATAATACGGTAAATTTGATTATTATTATAGTTTATAAATATATTTCGAGCTATTTTATTTTGTAATTTCATTAATTTCCTCGAGTTATTATAATAAATAATTAAACTAAAAATATATATATAATTATATTAGGGAAATCGATTATAAAATACTTCGAAAAAGATTATATCGGCAAATAAAGTAAAATATAATTTGCGGATATAAGCGTAAATAATATATTAAATAACTTTTAATTAAAATTTAAAGTCGAAATTAATTTCTTTAAAAATCGAAATTATAATATATTCTAGAATCTTAAACAAATTCTTTTTATTTTTGCTTATTTTTTATTATATCTTTTTATTAACTTAAGAGTTTTATAACTCTAACGGCAATTTCTAATAACCAAAAAGTATTTATTATTATAAATATAATTTAAAACATTATAATAATTAAATACTAAAGATATATTAACTTTATATACGATGCGAAATACTAAAAAATAAGCGTAAATAGGCCTAAATCCAAGTTAAAGCAAATACTAAGAGTTTAAATAAACTAAGTAAAAGGAATAAAATTTATAAAAAGGCAAATATAAAACTAATAAAATATTGCGTTTTATAACCTTTTATTATACTTTTTATAAAAGAAATATTCTTTTAACTTAAGTAATTATAACTTTAATATTATTTTACTTAGAAAATTTTTAATTATTAATTTTATTACCTCGAAAATATATTCTAAGATACGTTTAATATTTTTACTAATATCTTTAATAAAATTTATAATCCAAATTTATTTACTAGTAATTATAATAACGTTTTTTTTCTTATAAATACTAATTTCCAAGAAAATTACGTTTCCTCTTTAAACTCTACGGATATCTTTAGTCTTATAATCTATAAACTACTCCCAAAAGTCAAAGTAATTATATTTAACCCTCAAATTATACTTAACTTTTAAATATCCGCCGATTAAATTTTTTCTTCCTTTTTATTAAATTCTTTATCCTTTTTATTTTCCTCTTAGAATCTTCTCCCTCTAACTAAAGAATTAACCGTTTAATCGGCCAAAATTTTACTCTTAACGATAAAAAAATCCCTAGCGACTTTATTAATCGATCAAAAACTTTATACTTACTAAGAATTTTAAGTAACTTATTTTTAAACTCGAATTTAAACTCGAACCCTTTCCTTAAAATAACAAATATACTCTTCGATTAAACGCACTCTAATAATCATTTCATTTAATTCAAAAGATTAAATTATATCTAAAGAAATTAAAATATCTACGGGGGGCTTTTTTTTTAACTTAATCCCGATTCTCGAAAATAAAAGTAATTAGTCCGATTTTTATCGCAAAATAAATAAATTCCTTATTATAAGTAATCTAAATTACATTATATAATAATTATTTAAACTATATTTAATTACTAAACTCGAACTAAAAGATAATCCCATTAATACTAATCGAGAAACCTTTAAAAAGGATATAATAATTAGTTTTTACTTAAGGTAATATACGATAAATAAATAATAATTTAAAAAAAAAGATTAAAGTTATTTAATTATTAAGAATTAATGCGATTATAATAATTAGAAGAAATTAAAATCTCTTAATTAAGTTTATTTAATATTTAATATATTTTGCCTTAAATAATTTATTAAAGCCAAAAAATTCATTGATTTTATTATTCGATTTTATATTCTCATTTTAGCTAATATTAAGAATATCTTTAATTTCTCGAATTAATTCTCTTAAATTAATAATAAATTAAAAAATCTTTATAAATCGATTATTTTTATATTTGTTTAATTAATTTTATATTTCTTTTAAAGCCTTAAATTTATATATAAAATCTTTATTATTATATTCTAATAAACTTATAATCTTATCCAAATAATTAGAAATCTTATGATTAATTAAAATATTATAATTCAAAAAGCCTTTAATAAAAAATAATAATAAAATTTATTTATAATTAATATTAATATTATTTTTATAGTAAATAACCGCTTATCGGGGGCTCGGGATTTTTGCGATTATTATAAGAAGTCTTATTACATTAAAATTAAATACTTTATTAAATATTTTTACCTAAAAAAAACTTTAATACTAAGAAGAAATCACGGAGTAATAAATAAAAAAGTAATAATATAATGAAGTTCTTTTCGAAGAAATCTATTAAATCTTCTACCGAATTTATATTATTCTTAATTTCTACCGCAAAATTTATCGATATAAGTATTATTATAATTTATAACTTCTAATTCTTAATTATTAATAATAAATTAATCGTTATATTTACTCCTTTTTCTGCTTTTATTTCTTTTCCTCTCGAGATTACTTCTTCTATTTCGTTTAATTTTCTTAAGGATAATTAGATTATTAATATAAATTATACTAATTATTTTACTTTTAATTACTCTTAATTTATTAACTTTAAATAAAGCGATTTCGGAATATATAATAAAATAAAAAAACAAATTAAATATAAAAATATCAAGGATATATAAATCTTTATCTTTAGCCCGAATAATCAATTTGCGATCTTTATTTTCTCTAATATCAAATATTATCCGATTATAAGACTATATAACCTTATTTTAATCTCTTAACTTTTAAGAATAAAAAGTTTTACTTATGACTTAATAAGAATTTAATCTCTTAAATAATCGGTAATCATAAAATCAATATTATTACTCGATATAATCTTTGGTTTCTCGATTAAACTAAGTAACTCCCCTCGTATTAACTAGTCGCTATTACCACCCTTATAATCAAAACTAAAACTAAGTAAAAATCTCATTCGTTTAAATTATTTAAAGCTTATATTATCACTTAAAATAAATTTATTTAGTATAATTATATAAGTTATTTTAATACTTAAAGCCTCGATAAACTTCTTATTAATTTCATAGAAAAGTAAAAAGATAATCTACGTATTTACGATATTTATATCACATAGAAAAATAAAAAGAAATTATATAACTATTTTATCGAACTCAAAATATATTCGATAAAATTAATTTATTTCGATATAATTAGTTTAATTTTAATCAAAAGTTTCGATAAGAGTTAATACTTTATTACTTTTATATATAATAAGACTAAAATAACTCGAATATATTTCATTAAATCAAAAGGTAAAATCATAAACTATTTTATTTATTTCAAGAAATACTTTAAATACTTAAACAAAAATTAAATTATTAGGCGATTTCGAGATAATAATAACGGGGAATATATAACTAATAAACTTTACAAGGTTCTTAAGGAAAATAATATTAATTAGGAATCTATTAAATTTTATTTATTATAAATAAACAGTTTATTTAAACGGCTTAATCAAATAATTTAAAGGAAAATAACTCTTCTTATCAAAGAAATTAATTTTAATCTCAAATATTAGCCAGAAATAATCAAATATACTTATTATTTTTACTTTCGATTTTATTACTTTAAAATTAAAATATTATTATTTTAATCTTAATATAGCAAAAAATTTAATTATAATTATATTAAGATTTTTAGTTTTATTATTTATTATTATAATTTTAATTAAAATAAAAAAAGTCGAAATATTATAATCCGAGGAGTTTTAATCAAATATAAAAGAAATTCTATTTATAAGATTATAAAACCAAATAGCCTTATATAAATATTTTTAATCAAAGAAATCAAGTATTTCCTTTGGGATAAATTCGCTCCTAAGGATAAACCTCGGTAACCCATAAATTATATTACTAATTTTACTAAATTAGTAATTCCCATGTTAATTCTTACGTCGAAATATACGTCAAAGTTTATTATAATTACTTAAATACTAATCTCGATACTTTTACCCGATTTACTCAAAAAAAAAAAAAATTTAATAGCAAAAAATTAATTTCTCGATTATATAAAGTTAATTGCCTTATTATTATCTCCTTTTAATCATTTAAACCTAAATCCGCTTAAATTAACTTATTTATTTACCTTATAATAATCTCCTACTTTTCTAAAGGTATTAATTGCCCGCTTAATAATCCAAAATTAATAACCCTTAATATCCTAAGACTCTTAATCGATAATTATTAAATTATCTTATTACCTATAATATTATTTTGCTTTTTAACGCTCAAAATCTCTTATTAACTTTAACGATAATACTTTTTGGCCAAATAATCCGCCAAAAAAAAATCTTTTACTCGATTAAATTATTAAACGTAAATACTTTTAAAACCCTATTCTTAATTCGGATTTTAAGGATAATATTAACTCTAATAATCTCTATATTATACCTTTTTAACAAGCGAAAAACTAGCTCTTAACTTTTTCTTTTTTCGACTAATTATTAAACCCTTTAAATTTAATCAAAAAATAATATTATATACTTTTTAATATTATTAATAAATTTGAAAGAAAATAATAATATTTATAGTATTTTTACTTGCGATAATAAACTCTTATTCCTTTTATAAAAAACGATTTAAATCCTAATATTAATTGTTTAATTATTTTTCCCGATTACTTGTATTTTTAATAAATCTCTAATTCTTTTAATCCTTTAATTCTTTTTTGTATTAAGTTTATTATTAACGCTTATAATTTTTTCTTTTTTCTTTTCTTTTATATCTTACGATAAATACTCCTTATTATTTTTCCTTAGTTATATAAGCTCGAATAAACTTTTTGAACTTTAAATACTCAAGTAAATTATAAACTATTCGCAATAAAAATAATAAGAAGTTATAATACGAGATAAATATATATTTTTAGTAGAAAATAATATATAAACGGAAATAAAATATCTAAGTAACCATAAATCACTTACTAAAAAATAAGTATTTAAAATTAAACGTAATATTACGAGGGAAATTTTATAGTATAAAGCTTAGTGGGTTATCTATGGTTTCGAGCAATAAAAAAATATCGATTTCTATGAGACTTTTACCTTAGTAATAAAGCCTATAAACTATAAGGCCATTTTTGCTCTTATTATTACTAATAATTAGGAGATTAATCAAATAAATATTAAGATAATTTTTTTTTACGAAAAAATCGATATTAAAGTTTATATCGATTTACTTACTAAATACGGGGTTTTTAGAACTATTAAACTAAATAAAACTTTATATAATCTTAAGTAATTACCTCATATTTAGTATAATACTCTTATTAACTTCCTCTCGGAGTAAAACTTTAAACTATTTAATATTAACTTCTTAGTTTTTTATTATAAGGGTATTATTATTACTATTTACGTTAATAATCTCCTTATTATTAGTAATTCACGGGAAAATATTAATATTATTAAAAGATCTCTTAATTTTTATTTTTATATATTTAATTTTTATTTTAATTTTTATTATTTTAATTTAAATATAAAAGTTATTCGGGATTATCTTTATTATTCTTTTTGCCTTTCGCAAATAATTTACTTTTAAAAAGTTCTTAAGGATAATAATATATCGATTTGCTTTATTATTAGTATTCCGATAAAATTAATAATCTGTTTACTCTCGGCCAAAGAAAACTATTAAGTATTTACCTTTTTTCGACGGGAATATTAGTTTGTAATAAGCTCCTTTATATATATTATATTTAGTATTTAATTAAATATTACTTATATCGTCTTAATAATTAGCCAATTTATTTTAAATCTGATTAAAATATATATAAAAGTAATAAAAATGATTTTTAGATATATTTAAAGTATATTCGATATAAGTTTAATTTTCCGGGGATTAATTTAATCGCTCGAAAGTTATATTAATTCTAATTAGGCTAATAATCATAATATTAAGCGGTTAATATCGGGGTATATTTTTAATATGGGATTTATAATTATTAATTAGTCCGCAAAATATTAATTTATAGTTTCTTTCTTATTATATAAGACCAAGTATATTAGGCAAACTAATATAATTAAAGAAGTAATTTGGCTTTAAAGTTTTTTTTAAATAGATTAATCCTAGAGACTTAAGTTTAATTATTATTATTATTTATAGAGATAATTAAGATATTATTATATTTATAAAGAATTTTTAATTTTACGCTTAGATTAAATATATTAATATTTAGTATTATTTTGTCCGTGAGAAAGTTACCGAGGGAAAAGTAAACTTGAAATACGTTTATACTTCGAAGCAAATAGCAAATAAACTCACCAAAGTATTACTAAGGGATTTATTCTAAAGATTCCGGAAAGTTATAGGAGTCAAATAGTCCTTAAGATTAAAGGGGAAATTCACGTTTACTTGTTATTTAGTTGATTATTTATGGACTAATTTAGTTTCTATTCAAATGGTTTCGATCGAATTACTTTTATTAATTATATTAATCAAACGAATATTCTCGTATTTTTCCTTTTATTATATTACTGTTAGAAAGTATAATAGAGCATTCATTGTGTGTGATCTATATATAAGGGAGCAGAGCTCCCTTATATATGCAGCCTGTATAAAGCAAGAAGCTAAGAAGCACGTGGCCAAAGGCCACGTGACCCTAGTCTTAGGAGATAAAGTTAAACCTTATTCTAATACTCCTACTTTAACGAAAGCTCCATAAATTAAATACAAATAGAGACTAATTCTTATATACTTAGAATTAAAGCCCCTTTAGTAAATTATAATTAAAACCCGATAAGAAAAAAGTCTATAGAAAAATGGCGGCCAAAGAAAAGTAAATCCGATTCGAATTTCTATCGAATAAAAGTAAAAAGGGAAAGTACATTAAAAGTCCGAATAATTCTTAAAACCAAAAAAAAAGGCTATAAGTAGCCAAATATAATGTTTATTAGTCGATAAAAGATGGATCAAAGGAAAATAAAAGTAAAGATAATAATCGAGATTTGATTTCTTTTTCGAATAAAGATATTTTTTATTATTTTGCTTTTATTACTCTATTTTTATAGTTTTTTTTAAATACTTGGAATTTGTTTTAATATAATACTTTAATTAAACTATTCGCAATTTGCTCCGTAATTGGGATATACTTTAGTTATATACGGTTTTCGGCGATTTTCTCCTTTATAAAGTAGTATTAAATATCGATATACTTCGAGCGACTATAGAATTGCGGATTTTTAATTAAAGTAATAATTCTTTAGTTATTTCTATAGATGATAATCGCGTTAAGATTAAAGTTTAAATCGAGATAAACTTATTTGAGGAATTATTGTAGTTAAATAGCTTTTTTAGTGGCGTTAATTTAATCGATATACTTAGCTTTATACGAAGAGAGGGAGACTGTAAATTGGCGTTTAAACGATTAAGAGATAACCGCGGAGTCGATATTAAAGATATATTCGGAGGTCGATCGACGAATATTTGGGTTTTTCGTTTAATCGGAGTTCGTATAGCCGATTAACGGTTAAATCGAGCCTCGAAAAACGAGGTTTATTTCGAGAGTAAATTTAAGATATTAGAAGATTCGTTTAATAGTGGATATGTAAACGAGAAGAGGATTAAAGGCGAATCGATTAATTATTGAGACCGTATATATTAAGTCCGATCGAATACTAAGTATAGTATATATTAAAAAGCTTACCGCAAATTAATATTATTATCGGAAGTCGGTAGTAGCTTAGTAATTAGCGTCGATAAAAGTAAAACGGTTAAAGGTTTTTATAGGAGTATTAATCGGAGTATAATTAAATATAGAGTAATTTTTAAAGACTTTTCGAAAGTAAATTTTTTAAGAGATACGGAGAGTGCGGTTTTATCGGTCTCGAGTAATCTTTATACTAAAGTAAAAGTAATACGCACCGAGATCGAATATTTAAAAGCGGCGCTTAAAATAGTCTTTAAAATCGTTAATATTAAATATAAATTCTTCGGCGATAAAAAAGTCGTCGATATAAATAGCGATAATTATTTTTTTTCGAACGAAGACCGACGAATCCGCATTTAATAATTGGAAGTTAAATTCGATTAAATAGAGGGTTAAAGTATTATATTAAACTCGAGGAGATTATTTGAGACCGTAAAGTGCTTTATTAAATCGGGTAGAGCTAAAAACGCCGTAATCGGTAAAAAGGTCGATGTAAATTTCTTTCTCGATTTTACTATAAAAAAACGCAGTTTTAATATTTATTTGCTTGATCTTTTAATCGTAAGTAATAGCGAGAGTAAAAATGGCTTTATAATTCATTAGTTTAACTACGGAAGTAAAAGTCTTATTAAAATCGAGATTATATTTTTATTTAAATCTTCGAATTACTTATTATACTTTATATTATAAGATTTCTTTATTAGCCCCTTTTTTAACTTTGAAAACCCACTTTTTAGTGAGAGACTTTCGATCGCAAAAAATATTTATAGTAATTTAAGTCCCGTTTTTAATTAAAGATTTATATATTTTTTTTAAATAATTGCTTTTTAATACTTTTATTACGATGATTTTATAGTTTTTTAAAAGTTTCGAGGTTTAAATAGTTTAATCGAATTAACGACGCCGAAAAACGCAAAAAAGGAGACTTTATCGTAGGAAAAAAAGTAATTAAAGAAGAAATAAAAACTAAAAAAGTCCAAAGAATTATTATTTCGTCGGAAATAAAGCGAAATATAATTATCGGGAATCGAAGAAAGTTCGAATTAATTTTCGATTTTAATTTCGATAAAAAGAGTATTTTCTCGGAGTTTTAAATAGTAAATATAATAATTAGTGATTTTGAGATTTTCTTTAAAATTAAATATTTTTAAAGTGAAATCGTTAATTAGTTCGTTCGAAGAGATATTCTCGAATAATGTATTTATAAAGAAAGAATAAAGACCGTTTAAAGATTATCGACGGATTAGAGTAATATTATAAATATCTTTATCGTCTTTTTTTCTTTTTAGTTTAAATTATATTTTGGCTTTTAAAATATTTTGTTTTTAGTTACTTGATTTAAAAGAGTATTTCGATAAAAGAGTTCGTTCGATTAAAATGCATTTTTATCGAGTTCGATAAAGGAGTTTAATCGATAATAAAATAATCGTGCGATTAAAGGGTGGGAAAAGCTGTTAGTAATAGATCGAAAGTGAGATTAAAGAAAAAGTAAAGTTTTAATTTGAGTCGTTTAAACGAGATTAAGTAATAAATTGTAATTTGCGAGTAAATTTAGAATATGTATTTAGTAAAAAAGAGAAAATTAATTCGGTATTATTAAGTTTGAAATTAGACGATTAAAAGAATTAGAAGTTTAAAGTAATAATAATAGAATCGTAAGAAGTGGAATCGAGTTTTCGATTATAAATTAATCTTTAGTCGTAAAGCGGCGTTTCCGTTTAAAGTCGAGTATAAAATTAAAAGTAAAGATCGAGATAAAGTTAATCGTTTTAAAAGTTACGAACGGAGAAGTGCGCCGATAGAGAATTAGTTTTTTAAAGTCGAAAAAAAAGTCTATAATAATAATCTCATTTTTATCGTCTTTTCCCGTAAATTGCTTTTATTATTATCGTTTTATAGCTTTAATCGCAGTATTACGTGTAATTTTATTGTTTAGTTTGAGAATATAATAAATTTAATTATTATTATAATTTATAAATATACTTCGAACTATTTTATCTCGCAATTTTTTCGATTTCCTCGAGTTATTATAGTAAATAATCGAATTAAAAATGCGTATATGATTATATCGAGAAAAGCGATCGTAAAATACTTCGAAAGGGATTATATCGGCGAGTAAAGCGGAGTATAATTTACGGACGTAAGCATAAGTAGTATATCGAACGGCTTTTAATTAGAATTTAAAGTCAAAATCGGCTTTTTGAGGATCGAAATTGCAGTATACTAAATAATTTATTCGAATCGTTTAACGGGGCCGTTTATCTCGAGAGTATATAGTTTAATAGCCTCCTATAGAATACCGTTCTTTATAAAGACTCTTTAAAGTTTACTAGAAATGTATTCTCTCTCGTTATCGTCTCGAAGACAGTAAATCGTATATTTTAACTTTAAACGCTCGAAGTATTTCTTAAAATAAATAAAATAATCAGTAATTTAGCTTTTAATTTTAATGTAATAAGTTATTATAAGCTTAGTTTTATTATATATAAAAGTAATAATAAATCGAGAGTTTTCGAACTCGATTATAAGGATTAGATCGATAATATTAAAATAAATAAACTCTATAAGAAACTCTTTTCGTTAAATTTAATAATCGTAAAATTTTCGTTTATTTTTTTAGATTAAATAAGTTTTATAAACGATCGAATTATAATTATTAAAGCTATCGATTTTCTCGAAATTAATATCGCTCGTTATTTTAATTAGTTTATCGAAGTTTTATTCGCCGATATATTCGAGCCGTTTATACTATAAAAGTTTATTTATTTTAATTTAATATATTTTCGATGTTCGTAACCGTTTAAATCGTTTAATTAATCGATGAGACCGATTAATAATTAGAAAAGTAATTATATCGATAAAGAAAAAGCGATTAGTATTTATAGATAAAAAGAAGGATAAAATATTATCGAAATATTACTTATAAAAAAAGAAAGAAAATATCGAGATAAAAGAATTTATTTGAGTAATTAAAGAGACCGATAATTTTAATAAAAGTCGAATATTAATAGAGTAGTAGTTAGAAAGTACCGAGAAAATTAATTTAAAAGAAATACTAATAAAAGTTTGAGTTGTATCGAAAGGAAGTAAAAAGATCGGTACAATAGCGCTAATAATCTTAATAATTTGCGGTAGTTATTTATTCGTTTGATCGAGAAATTAAAGACCGTTTTTAACGGTAGTATTAATTTTGATTTTGTATTAATCGATAATTTATAAGATCGAGTTTTAATTTATAGAGACTTTAAGGCTTTTATTGAAGAGTTACGAGATCGAGATAAGATTGAAAAGTCTTATAAACGGATAATATTTAACGTCGATAAAAGTTAAAGTAGTTAATGCGCTATTAAAGCCCGAGATAAAGATAATTATTGTCTTTTTGCCTTTAAAGTTAATAAAGCTACCGATTTTATTATAACGATTAAAATCGCCTTTTTATAATTCCGTGAAATGATTTATAGTCTTAATAATATAATTTGTGCATTTAATATCGACGATCTAATTATTTTAAAGTGCTCGAAAAAGAATAATAAAGGAGTTATCGGTTTTATTAAGTCCTCGATCGGAGATAAGTTAATCGATAGCTACGATAAAGACAAAGTCTAATTTCTCGGTAGTCAAAGTGTAATAATTAGTATTAGAATCGAGAATTTATTCCTAATCCGCGAAGTTTGTAGAGTTATTAATCGATACGGATAAAGATATAATTTGAAGTGATCGAAAGTAAATCGAAGAAGAGATAATCGATTCATTGGATTAAGAGAAAGAGTCTATAGCTTAAATTAAAAGGTCTATAAAATCGGGGACGATCTCTTAGTCTTCGAACTCGTTAATAAATAGCTCCTTTAATTCGATATCGACGGCCAAATAAGTAACGTTAAAGCCGAATATAGTAGCGCTAATGTCCGTATCTTTAAAAGAAGTATTTTCTTTTATTTGTGCGATTTTAAAGTTTTTATTTTATTTACGAGAATTACTATTATTATTTATGCGTTTCCGCTTATTATTCTTTTTCTTTTTATCGAACTCCTTCTTAAAGTAAAAGAACTTTATTTAATACTTTGCTTTTATATAGCGAGGCTTTTTGTAGTGATTATAGAAGTCGATAGAACCGCGAAAACAGAAGTTATTATTAGTTATAAAAGCTATAAAAGAATCATTAACGAATAAATTTAAAAAGACTTTTTAAATAAAGGCTTAAAAAATAATTTAATTAAAAGTAATCGTTAATTTTTTAAATTCGAATATAAAGATATTATTTTAAAGGAAAAAGTTACGAAAAAAATCGAATACCGAGTTAAAACCCCTTAAAAAACGGACGATAAAATGTACTTTATAAAAAGCTATAATCGAATTTAAATCGATTAATTCGTTATTAATTCGAGAGAAAGAGCTCGTATATTCGAAGATATTTTTATAATTCGAAAAGTGAATCGAGTAATATTTATCGAGTAATTCGATTAATTTACCGTTTCCTCGAGATTGGCTCGTTCGTAGAATATTTATTATAATATAAATTCGTTTATAGTTTTTAATTTTATTAAAATTTAAATAATTATATTTGCTTTAGATTATTATATAAGCTCGAGCTTATTTCTCGAGTTAAACGGAGAAAAATTTATCGTAGATTACTTTTAAAGTATTATAATCCTCGATTTTCTTAGTGTAAATATTTCGCTCGATTATAGTAGTATCTTTTTTTTAGATTTAAAATAAGAGAAAAGTAATGCGATTCGAGAGATTACTATAAAATCGAAATTAAGCCGCTTATTATTAAAGCTTCGTTTATACGACGATCGAAATCGAATTAATTAGATTTATTGTTTTTAAGTTGAAAAATAATATTTAAAGTTAAATTAAATGATTTTTCCTCGATTATTATAGAGATTATAAGTCCGAGAGTATAGAAATAATTTCGAAAGGTTGAGATTGTGGATTAGCTTTTAGACGGCGATTTCGATAAAGTCGAAGGCGAGTAAGTAATCTTAAAGTATTATTAGTAGGTCTCGAGGGAGCTTTAAAGAGTTTAGTGCCGATAAAATTGGTTTTGCGAGGAGGAGGATAAAGAGGTTTTAAAGACGAGGAAGAGAGAAGAGGCTCTAATAAAAAAGAGAAAGAAAGTTCGATAGTTAGAGGTTCGATTATCAGAGACTCGATTGTTAGAGGCTCGATTATTGGAGATTCGATCGAAGTATACTTTACTTAAATAACTCGAAAGTTCTCTTGAGATTAAGTAAAGAGGAATTGGAGGAGTAAATCGGTAAATGAAACTCGAAGGATTTAAAGAAGTTGATAGAGGGGTTGTAGAGGGGCCGGGGCCGCAAGTTGAGTAATAAGCTCGAGTTGAAATTGCGGTTAAAATTGCGATTAAAGTTGCGGTTAAATTTATAGTCGATTTGCGGTCCGAAAAAGTAATAGAGAAAGTTTATTTAAAGTGCTCGAAGAAAACCGTAAAGATAAGTTTGCGACGGTCCGATGAGCTATAAAAACCTCGATTAATATTTGGATTTGATTTGAGACCGAGTAAATAACGTAGTAATTGAATTAATCTGTGGAATTTGTAAGAGAATAATGACTTTTTTAGAAGTCTATTTGAGAAAAAGGAATAATATTATCGAGTTAATCGAAAGTAAACGAGTAATAATCTCGATCGGGGATATCGAAATAAGTATCGAACGAGTTTTAAAAAGTGCTTTAAAGATAATAGAATTAACGATTAAAGTTGCGTTGTAAAAGTTAATAGTTAGAGTGAGTTTATTCGAGTGCGAGAAAAGTTTTTTCGGTGAAAAGAGAGTAAGTAGAGTTATCTACGTAGCGCTTCTTAGGCTTTATATTCCTTCTCGGCTCGATTAATTCGATTTTACTCTTAAGATTGCTTTTTTTTAATTCGTACTCGGTTTCCTTTAGTATATTGATTTTAGATAATAATCCTTTAATTATAATAGACTCGTAAGAGGTCTCGAGATTAACTTTAAATTATTAATTGTTTTTTAAATGAGATAAATAAATTTGAGGTTTAAATCAAAATAATCGAGTTATCGTCCGATAGAACGTTCCGTCGTAATCGATAAACACTTCTTTGTGGGGACTTTAAACTATAGTAGAGTTTTATAGTGAACGGACTAATAAAAGGCGAAGAAAATAAAAAGTAGTGAAATCGATATTAATTAGGATTTGACTTCTTATATTCGTAGTTCTAAGATTAAGACACGGTAATTACATATGCAATACGAATATACTCTCTTTAAAAGCTCTCTTTTTAATTATAAGGTCTTTGGATTAAGTCAAGTAAAGTATTCTCATCTCGAGAAGCCAGAAACAGTAAGTATTGCTTTATAGCGCCGGATGGAAACTTGTGAGATCGGAATTTAATTTTTAGACCTTAGAAAATGCTTAGTGTAGCTTTAGTTCTCTCTCTTAATTGAAATAGAGAGAGGGAAACTAGAAATGGATGAGAAGGGAGTTTTTAATCGATCGGATTTACTATAGTTAAGTCTTAGACTTATAGGGCTAAATTGAGCTAATGTAGTTATAGTAGCGGTAGTTAGAATGTGGAGAAAAAGTATCGAGATAATTCGAATAATAAATTATAAATTATTGGGAAAACGCTATAGTTAAACTTAGTAATTAGTAAGTTTACGGACCCGAGAAAAAAGTAAAATAGGAGATAGCTTGCTTTATTTAGAGGGGGGCTAAAAGCAATAAACTTAGCTATAATATAAAAATCAAAATAAATTGAGTAATAGGAAATAAAATTCGATAAAGAGTTTTTAAAGTTCTTATATATTAATAAATCTCTATAAGATGCAGTTATAATTCCTATATATTGTGTAAATTTATACTCTATTATAAACTGAGAAAGGACTTAGCCAAATAATAGATAATTTGATAGAGTAATAGAATTTATATCGAGTAAAAGGAACGAAGTAAAAGTTAAATCTAGTGCGGAATAAGAGCTTATAACTTATTAGAAAGTATAATAGAGCATTCATTGTGTGTGATCTATATATAAGGGAGCAAAGCTCCCTTATATATGTAGCCTGCATAAAGCAGGAGGCTGGGAGGCACGTGGCCAAAGGCCACGTGACCCCAGCCTTGGGAGATAAGGTTAAACCTCATTCCAACAATTACCGCTTATTATTCTTCTATAAACCTTTTTCTTTATATAATTTTGGTTATAAATTATTAAAGGGGGCTTAATATCGTATATATATAAGGGTTACCTTGTATTAGAAACCTTGGAGTATATAGGAATTATTCGATTATATAGGAGTATTAAAATGAGGCTTCCTTTAGTTCTTTACCTTCTCCTGTATATAAGGGGGCTTTGCCCCCCTCTCAAATCAATTAATCTAATATATACTCATTTATATCTTCTAATAAAGTTTAATGCTAATAAAGGAATTAGTTTTATAAAGAGGAAAACGAGGAAATTCTAAGGACAAAGAAAAAAAGGGAAGTTCCAATAAGGAAAAAGTAAAGAGTTCGATCATTAGAAGCTCGATCATTAGAGTATATTTTGCTTAAATAGCCCGAAAATTTTCTTGAGAGTAAATAAAAAGGAATTAAAGAAGTAAATCGGTAAATAAAGCTCGAAGAATTTAAAGAAGTTAATAGAAAGGTTATAAAGGAGCTAAGGCCATAAATTAAATAAACTCGAGCTAAAGTTATAATTAAAGTTGCGATTAAAATTACGATTAAATTTATAGTCGATTTGCGGTCCGAAAGAGTAATAAAGAGAGTTTATTTAATGAAATACTTAAAGAAAATTATAAGAAGTTTAAAATAATCTAATAAATTATAAAAACTTTGATTAATACTTAAATTTAATTTAAGATTAAATAAATAATATAATAATTAAATTAATTTATAAAACTTATAAGAAAATAATAATTTTCTTAGAAATTTATTTAAAAGAAAGGAATAATATTATTAAATCGATCGAAGATAAACGAATAATAATTTCGATTAAGAATATCAAAATAAATATTAAACGAGTTTTAAAAAGTACTTTAAAAGTAATAAAACTAACGGTTAAAGTTGCACTATAAAAGTTAGTAATTAGAGTAAATTTACTCGAGTGCGAGAAAAGTTTCTTCGATAAAAAGAAAATAAATGGAATTATTTATATAGCGCCTTTTAAGCTTTATATTCTTTTTTGACTCGATTAATTCGATTTTACTTTTAAGATTATTTTCCTTTCATTCGTATTTAGTTTTTCTTAATATATTAACTCTAAATAATAACCCTTTAATTATAATAAATCGATAAAAAGTCTCGGGATTAATTTTAAACTATTAATTATCTTTTAAGTAAAATAAATAATTTATAATAATTATTAGAATAATCGAGTTATTTTTTAGTAGAAAATTCCGTCGTAATTAATAAGTATTTCTTAGTAAAAGCTTTAAATTATAATAAGGCCGTATAATAAATAAACTAATAAAAGGCGAGGAAAATAAGAAGTAATAAAATCGATATTAAATAAAATTTAATTTCCCGCGTTTATAATTTTGGGATTAAAATATAATAATTATATATATAATACGAGTATATTCTTTCTAAAAGTTTTCCTTTTAATTATAGGGTTTTTAAATTAAGCCAAGTAAAATATTCTTATCTCGGGAAGTTAAAAATAGTAAGTATTACCTTATAATACTAGATAGAGACTTATAAAACTAGAATTTGATTCTTAGACTTAGAAAACCACTAAGTATAATTTTAATTCCTTCTTTTAATTGAAATAAAAAGAGGGGAAAACTAAAGATAAACGGGAGGAGAATTTCTAATTGATCGGATTTTTACAATTAAGTCTTAGATTTATAGGGCCAATTATTAGACTAAAACTTACTATTATTTAAAATTATCAAAAATCCTTAAATTTGATTTTTTTTGATTATAAATTCTTTTTATTAAATACGCTTAAAACTTTTTTTTAACCTTTTTTTTATTAATTTTTTTTTTACTTAAAAAAGCTATTTAAACTTTATTGATTACTCGATTAAATTATAATTAATATTATTTTGATTAACTTTAACTTTTTATAATATTTAATACTAAAATTAATATTAATATTAATATTAATACTATTTTTATTTTTTAAGATAATAATAATTAAATTAACTTTTACTATTAAATAAAAAAGTACTTCTCGATCGTAAAGCTTAGTTTTACTCTCGATAAAAAATATTAGTTAATTTTTATTAATATTAAACTTATAATTATAGAAAATATTAACGCTATTATTCTTACTATTTATAAAATAAAGTATAACGTATAAACGATCGCAAAAAAAGTATATAAAAAAAAAAGCTCGAATAAAAAAAGAATTAATAGCGCGGCTACGAATCTATTTATAATTATTATAAATACACTAATCTTAAAAAAGTCAAAAACTTAATTCAAGTTTATAATATTTTCGAGAAACTTAAGATTTATCGAGTTATAAGTACTAAAAGCTTATTAATTTTATTACTCGCTTTTATACTTTAATTTTAGTAAAATATATTAAAGTAATTAATTTTGCGGATTAACTTTTACAAATTAATAAAAAATTAAAAGACTTTTACGAGAATATCGCGTTTAAAATAATTTAATTTATTTTGCGATTTCTTTAAAGTCTTAATTCTAAATTCGAGATCTTTATTACATTTTTTCAAATAATTTATAATTTTATCGATATACTTAAATATTTAGCCATTACTTAAGAAACTATAATCTAAAAAGCTTTTAATAAGAAATAATAATAAAATTCGATTTCGAATAATAATAATATAACTTTTTTTATTATAAGATATAATACTAGGAAATTATTTTTATTAAATACGTTTATTACTCGCGATTTTTGTACTTATTATAAGAAGTTATATTATATTAAAAAGAAGTACTTTATTAAATATTTTTACTTTAAAAAAGAGTTTAATAAAAAGCATTATAATAAGAAAAAAAAAGCCAAATCTAATAATATAAAAAAATTATTAAAAAAATTAAAGATTAATTTACTATTTAATTTGATTTTAATTATAAAATTTGCGGAAATTATTAATATTTTCGTTTATAATTTTAAACTTTTAACTATTAATATTTTATTCGATAATATTAAGTTTTTTTCTTTTAAAACCGCTTTTTTACTTTATTTAGTGCTTTTAAAAGCGAATAAATTATAAATACTAAGTATATTAATAATTTAATTTATAATAAATCTCAAATAATTAATTCTCAGTATAATAACTTTAGTATTTATAATAAAGTCGATAAAAAAGTTCAATATAAAAAGATTAGTAATATTTTAATCTCTATTTTCGGATTAAACGATCAATTTGCTTTTTTTATACTTAAAAATATCAAATAATATTTAGAGATAAAACTATATAATTTTATTTCGGTCTTATAACTTTTTTAAATTAAAAAGTTTAAATTAACTCTCAATAAAGATTCTATTTTCTGGGTTTAAAATAATTATAAAATCAAAGTCTTTACAAAGTACGATTTCTAATTACTCGATTAAATCAAATAACTTTTTTATTATTATATTATAACTTTTGTAATTACTTTAAAAAGTCTTAAAAACAAATTAGTTTTTATAAACTCTACTTTTATTTCTACTATTTGCATTATTAAAATAAGGCTTATTTTAGTGGCTTATACTCTCGCTAATCGCAAATCTCATTTATATAAATAGTTATAAGTTTATATTATTACAAAAAACAAATTAATTTAATATAAATAATTAGGTTACTTAAAAAAGCAAAGCTTTAATAAACTTTCGATTAATTTCTAAGAAGTAATATATTACGAAATTTTTTATATTTATAATATTTATTTGATTTAAAAAAAAAATTTATTTTATATTTTATTGATTTTAATAATTATTTAATAATAATTATTTACTTTAATATTATTAGCTTTATTTTTATTAAAAATTATAATAATAATAAATACTTTATTACTTTTTAATATATAAAAACGAAATTTATATTAATTTATTACATTAAATCAAAAAGCAAAGTTATAAACTATTTTATTTACTTTAAAAAATACTAAAAACGATTAAACTCAAAATAAAAAATTAAGCGTTTATAAGTCGATAATAGCAATAAGTATATGTTTAATAGACTTTAAAAAGTCCTTAAGAAAAAAAATATCAATTAAAAGCTAACAAAATTATATATACTCGAAATAAATAGTTTATTTAAGCGTTTAAAATAAATAATCTAACTAAAAGTAGCTTTAATACTTCATAGAATTAAATTAGACTTTAAATATTAGCTCGAAGTTATTAAATATATTTATTACTTTTATTTTCGATGTATTTATATTATAATTAATATATTATTATTTTAAGTATAATATAAAAAAGTTCTTTAGTATAATTATTTTTATATATTTAAGTTTATTATTTATTATTATAATTTTGGTAAAGAGAAAAAACTTCGGGATAAGATAATCTAAGAAATCTTAATAAAATATAAAAGAAATATACTTTATAAGATCTTAAAATTTAATAGTTATATCGCTCGAATTACTTTAATTAAAGTCATTAAGCGTATTTTATAAGAGTAATTCGCTTTCGAGAATATAAATCATTTAATAACTTTAATATTAAAGCTTTTATTAAAAGTTATTTTTATATACTCGATTAATTTACTTTTACGGAATTTAAACTTAAAAAAAAATATTTACTAGTTAAAAATTAGTTTATCTTCAAAGCGAAAAATCCGATTATTTTAAGAGATTTAAATAACGTTTCGAATATATTATCGAATTTACCGATTTTATAATAATCTTTTAGCCTATAAAGTATCTTTATATTTTATACGAAAAAGGAAATCAAGTGTTATTTAAAAACTCGATTAATAACTATAAAACTATTTAATTATTTACGATTATATTTATCGTATTATTTTACTTCTCGAGATTTAAAGCCTTTAAACTTCGATTAAAATACTTTTTGGCTTAATAGTTTTTTTTATTAAAACGACTAATTATCTCGAGTTATAAAATAACTACATTTTTAGAATTTTTAGCTTAATTTTAACTTCGAAAAAAAGCTTAATAATAATAATCTTTATTAATAATACTCTTCGAACCGCGTTTATTTAATTATAAAATAAAGTTTTTAATTAAATTCTCGATTATAATTATTTGTAGATAATTAATTAGAGTATTAATATGCAAAAAAAAAGAACTTAAAAAAGAATATACTTTTTTATTAAGCCTCAAAAATGAATTCGATAGTAAATAGTAATACTTATAATATTCGTATTTATAAGATTAGACTTTTGTTTTCTTAATTAATAATAATAACTTTTATACGCTTATAATTTTTATACTTTTTAATTACGAGTACTTACAAAATTTAAACGACTTTTTTGATTTACTATAAATAAAAGACTTTAATTTTATCTATAAAAAATCTATTATAAACTTTAAAGTACTTTCTATATTTTTAATTTACTTTATATTTCACGATTAAAATTCTCTTTTTTTTTATTAATTATATAAATTCGAACGAGCTTTTCGAACTTTAAACTTTCGAAAAAGCAATAAATAGTCCATAGTAAAAGAAATAAAAAGCTATAATACAAAAGAAATATAGTTTTTTAATCGAGAATAAAATATAAATAAAGATAATATACTTAAAAAACCGTAAACCGTACTCTAAGAAATAAATATTTAAGATCAAATATAAAATTACAAAAAAGATTCTCTAATATAAAGCTCGATAAATCGTTTATAGTTTCGAGTAATAAAAAGAAATCGATTTTTATAAAACATTTACGTTTATTATTAAGCTAATATTTTATAAAGCTATTTTTGCTTTCGTAGTAATATATAATTAAAAGATCAAGTAAATAAATATCAAAATAACTTTTTTTATAATATAATTAAAATTAAAATACATATTAAACTCTTAATTAATTATAATATCTCGGGAATTATTAGACTTAATAAAGTATTTTATAATTTGAAATAATTACTTCGAGTCTAATATAATATTCTTATATTATTTCTTATAGAATAAAGTTTTAAACTTCTCGATATTAACTTTTTTGTTTTTATCAAGCAAATATAATTATCGCTATTTATATAAATAATTTACTTATTACTAAAGATTTTAAGACTAATATCCAAATTATTAAAAACAGTTTATTTTAACGGTTTTATATATTAAATCTTAGTATTTATTATTTTTACTTAGAAATAAAAGTTATTCGCGATTATTCTTACTATTAATTATATCTCTTATAAACTACTTACTTTCAAAAGGTTCTCGATAATAATAATATAGCTTCTTATTAACTAGTTACTATTTTACTTAACTTTTATACTAATACTTAAATATTACTCGCAAAAAACAAATATTAAGCATTAATCGCGCTTTAATAGTAATACCAATCGATTATTAGTTTACTTATATATATAATACTTAGTATTTATTTGAACTTAGTATTTATAATCTTTATTATTAGTTAATTTGCAGCTAATCTAATAGTAATATATATAAATATAATTAAACGAATCTTTTAATATATTAAAAGTACGCTAAATATAAAGCTAATATTTAAAGGCTATCTTTATATAATGTGTGCGCTAGCACGTGGTTGAGATATCACGTGATGCGGCTCATTAAAGGATGCATAAAGTTGAATAAGCAATATTCCACTTGCTTAGAATATTGAAGTCTTTTGGCTCAGTTGGCTAGTGCGGTCCTTATTCCCCACCCACGTCACACTTTATTTGCTATAAGATTATATTAACTCGGATTAAGCTAATAATTATAATATTTATCGTTTAACCTCTAAATATATTTTTAATTTAAGTTTTGCGGTTATCTCTTAATCCTCGAAATATTAACTTATAATCTTTTTCTTATCGTATAAAGCTAAATATATTAAACAAACAAATATAACCAAAAAAGCAATCTAATTATAATACTTTCTTACGAATATTAACTCGAATAACTTTGGCCTTAATATGATTATTATCTATAAAAATAATTAAAAAGTAATTACTTTAATTAAAAACTTGCAATTTTATAATCAAACGAAATATATCGATATTTAGTATTATTACGTTCAAAAGAAAATTACAAACGAGATTATTAAGTTTAAATATATATCGACGTTATAATAAGTTACAAATAGATTAATAAAAGCATTACTTTATAATTTATTCGAAAAATTCAAAAAAGTTATAAAAGTAAAATAAAGTAAACGAGTCCTTAAAATTAAAAAAAAAAATTATTTTTTATAGTTTACTGATTATTTACGGATTATTTCGAGTCGTATTAAACTTTAATCAAATTAAATATTAATATAACTTAAATTATTCGAACTATTTTATTTAGCGTTACTTATATTAAATTAGATTAGGTTATATGCTTTCGAGGTCTCGAATTTCTTACTTTTTACTTTATACTTATTATTCTTCTATAAACCTTTTTCTTTATATGGTTTTAGTTATAGTTTATCAAAGAGAACTAAATATTATATATATTATTTTATATATAGTTAAAGTTAAAAGTCTAAAGTCTATAGAAGACTATTAAAGCTTTCGATCGAGTGAAAGTATTGAAATAAGGCTCTTTTAACCTTAGTGCGGGGTCACGTGAAACGTGATCCCGCTCCCTCCTTAGTATATATATAAAAGGGAGCTCTACTCCTTTTTACATATATCTAATATATGCTCAATTATACCTTTCAATATATAGAAGATTATTAAGGCTTTCGATCGAATGGGAGTATTAAAATAAGGTTCTCTTAGTTTTAATGCGAGGTTACGTTTCATATAACCCTGCCC
>FJOG01000001.1:1520438-1595737 GCA_900073065.1 Phialocephala subalpina
AAATTTAAATAATATCTCGAAATTATAATCCGATTTTCTTATTTAAAAATTAAATTAAAATAAATATTAATATTATAATAACTCGCCAATTAATTCGTTAGATTATCGGAGATTATATAAGAATTATTTACTTTCTTTTATTATTATAACTTTGAATTACGAGTTTTAATTTCTTATATAAACTATTTATAATTTTATTTTTAATTTTATTAATTAATTTCGAATTAAAGATACGAATTTTAATATATTTAATATAATTAAATTTTGTGAGATTAAATATTCCTTTGATAATAAAATTATTTATTTCTTTTTTTTGAGAAATTTCAAATGAATATCCGAGGGTAATAATTATATTTTCTCGATATAACTTTAAAATTAACTTTATATTAAACTTTTTTTTACTTATTATAAAAAATATAAAAAATATTTTTTAATTTTTAATAATAATTATAAAAATGTTATTAAAATACTTATTATTTATATTTTCGATATAATAATAATAAATTTTATTTCGTAATCCCTTAAATTTATTTCGATCGTAATATTAAATTAATTTATTTTGTTTGATCGATTTTTTATAATTTGAATTATTTTTATTTATATTATTTAACGAGGAAATTCGAAGGATAAAATTATTAATAATTGGTTATTTATTATCATTTTATTCTTTATAATATAATATAATTATTATTAATTAAAAATTTAAAAATTTATAAAATATATTAATAATATAAATTTTATTATTCGTATTTAATAATTTGTATAAATTATTTAATTCTTTTAATAATTAATAATAATAATACGTTTTTACTAATTATTTTAAGGTAAATTCCAAAGACTAATAAAGTTAATATAAGTTTATTAGATTTAATTGAATTATTAATAATTTTAATCGTTGTTTGCAAAATTATATCTTTATTAATTTATTTACGAATTAATTCATTTCGAATAATCTCGTAAACTCGTCGTAATAAATATAATATCTTTTTATTTTTCTTATATTATTATAAGTTTTAATAAAGATTTCTTTGATTTAATTATTATAAATATAATATATTATTGAAATTCTATTAATAAAAAGTTTTTTTAGTATTATATATAATATAATCGGAATAATTTTATTTCTTTGAATTAAAATATTTTTTTAAATTAATAAACTTTAAATTTATTTTATTTATATTTTAAATATAAAATAATAAAAGTATATTTATAAAAATAATTAATTATATATTAATATTAATTTTTCGCAAGGTTATAAATTATAATTAATTAGTAATTAATATTCTAATAATTTCGTTATTAAATATAATTCCTTAGAAAACTTCTAATAAATATTAATTTTTAAATATAAAAACTAAATATTAATCCAATTTAAATATAAATTATTAAAATAATATTAAAAAAAATTCTTTAATAATTATATAATAGATAAATTAATTATTAAGAATAATAATAGTTTATATATTATTAATTTCTTTAAGTTTTATAACGTAATTATTATACTTAGTATCACGTGGCGAGAATTACCGCAAAGTTAGAGAAAGTTACCGCAAAGTATCTAATTATAAACGCTTTATCGAAAGGATTATCGAAAGTCGTTTATCAAAAGTAGGTTATTAATAATCGTATTAAAAGTTTTATCGTAGATATTATCGCAAATATAAATTATCGCGTTCGAGTAAAAGTTTACGCTTTCCTAATTAATAGAAACAAGAACATGCGAATTTGCGCCACCTAAGCAACAGCTGTCAATGTCCGTAGCAGTGAGAATAATTGCACTACACACCATAGCCGAACGAATTCACAGATGCACGCCGGATCCCGCTGGTGGGCCATGCTGTCAATGTTTCCGGGAGAGCAATCTTCCATTCCTTCAGTCGTAGTCGAGGATTCGCCTTTTCGAAGCCTGCTAGTGGTGGTATTTGTCCTCGTTCTACCACTAGAGTTGCTTTGACTGCCTTGAATTAGCAATGTACTTTCTTGGTGAAGAGAAATTGGGGAGCCCGGTGACACATCATCGAAGAGGGCAGCACCACAGAAACAAAGGGGTCGAAGAGAAATATGTGATTACTGAGCCCCGCTAGACCAGCACATCCCTCTAAATGCCCGATATTAGTCTTGACGCTTCCCACATAGATTGGAGTATCTTCGCTGCGGGTTTTGCCAAATGTTGCCCCGAGTGCCGATAATTCGTAACGATCACCGATCGAGGTTCCGGTCCCTAGAGATGTAAGAACGAAGTAAGCTTCAAAGTCCCAGTCAACGTAAAACATTACCGTGCGCCTCAAAGTATGATGTCTGATCAAGTGATAAGCCAGCCGCGGCGTATGTCGATTGTATCAAGTCTGCGTGTGCTTGTGGCGAAGGCATGGTGATTCCTGGCGTTCTGCCATCCTGTCCAAGTCCGGAATTGCGAATTATTGCTCGAATAGTGTCTCCATCGGCCAGTGCCTGCTTCAGTGTTTTGAGAATTATTCCTCCAATGCCATCACCTCTTGCGTATCCATTGGCCTTGTGATCGAAGCTATGGCAGATCCCATCTGGGCTAAGGAAAGTCATTCCACACCTAATTTTGTCAGTCTGCCATCTGGGAGTATACCAAGGAGGCTTGTAAAGTTTCACTTACATGTCTCTCATATACGAGGGGTCATATATTAGATTTGTGCCTCCGATGATAGACTAAGGCAGCGGCATTAGTACAGAAAATACCAGTCGCTTTGGTACATTGACAATAACTCACCAGCTTAGACTTGCCTAGTCTAAGTGACTGACACGCGAGGTGCCTATAAACAATCAATATCTCGGATCTTTCCATGGGACGAAGACAAAGAAGCAGGTGTCTTACACGGCGTACAGAGAAGATGAGCATGCGGTGTCAACCGTGAGGCTTGGTCCTCGTAGATCAAAGAACCAAGAGATGCGGTTCGAGAGCATACTGTGTGGAGGTCAGGAATAAAATCCTTGTTGTATGTCCAATTTCCTGCTTACCTCGAGCCATATCCCGTGGCAGCGTAGAACGGGCCTCCGAATGGGTCTCTCCCTCCAACACTTTCGAAGTCATTCGTAAAGCATCCAACGTAGACACTCGTTTTCGTACCAGCAATATCGTGGACTGGGATGCTGGCATTTTCCAAAGCCTCATATGCTACCTCGAGCATTAAACGCTGCTGTGGATCTGTACCAGTTGCCTCAAGTGCTGTCATCGAAAAGAAAGGCGCGTCAAACAACACAGGCTTCATTGAATTAGTGAAATGCAAAGCTATTTGTGTTCATGACGGCCCGGAGCCCCTAGTGAAGAATAAATGTAAGAGGAGGGCACGTACATCCTCAGATAGAAAATAACCGCCTTTGATATTGATCTGTTATTCCGGTCAACGATCAATATGTGAAGAGTCAATCACGCTGGGAACTCACGGCGCCTGCCCTTGCCGCATCTGGGTGATAGTAACCTTCGATATCAAACCTTTCCGTTGGAATCTTCTTATGTGCGGACCTCCCTTTGCTCAGCATCTCCCAGAACTGTTCGCTCGAATGCGATCCGCCTGGGAACCGCATCGCCATGCCCCGTTCGCAATTAGAACTCTGCAAACATTCACATAGATGCGTGCGCAGGAAGAGACTTACCACAATCGCAATTGGCTCTACGGCATCGTTGCCTTCTGGGAGAGACATTGCTGCCTTCGTACTATGCAAGCAGTTTCAAGAGCTATAGATACATTTTCGAAAGCCAACCAAGAGCCCAGGTAGGAGAGCTTTGAGGGATATACCAAATAAGACCAAGAACCGGGAAAGTAGCCAGCATGCCCACCTATCGCCTTGCATCCCACCATCGCTTGCCATGGCATCAGAACACGCATGGCAAGGACTTCTGTCACCAAGTGAGGCTTATCGTCTTGAGCCTGATAGGGCTCAGGTCCCTCTGCACGCAGCCACCCTATGTCTTGGATCTGGGTATCAATGTATTGATTTGATCCCATGCCGACCGGAGAACTACTCGATACTCTCTGCATTGCAGCTTCAGCTTGAATGATCTCAAGGTCTGATGAACGCGGCCCCACCATCCACCATCCGGGCCGCTTGGCTGGGTCTGAAGTTGGGGCCATCCATAGTCAATACTGAGGATACAAGAAAGGTGTGCTGAGACAAGTCCAGTTACGCTCCTCGGTCTATTGATGGACCACCCTCGGCCGGCCTATTTGCACTTCTCCAGATTCGGAGCATCCGTTATGTCTCTACCGGCGCAGAGGCCTTTGTGTTATCACGAGCATACACGGCCGTAGCTGATAAAAGCCTCGTAATTCGAGTAGCGACAGACCAAACATTCGAGAGCTAGAAGTGGGAGCAGCACAATATCCCCGAATCTACTTCAAGTACTTTTGCAATGAAATTCAAAGAGCGTTCGACATAGAGGTGAGGGCGTACTTTGTCCTCTTGCTGAGTAACAGAAAGCTTGATCTGAAGCTCGCATATGAATGTTCTGTGTTGCTTGGAACTTTGGTGTGCCATGTTTTCTCTGCGCGAGAGTTGAGAGAGGACGTCGTGGCAAGATCTTAGGCATCATCTATCTGCCTTAGGCCTAGAGGGTAGCATGTTATATAAGGTACTCTCACAAGCCAGCATGCCTTTGAAGTTTGGCTCTGATATCTTTAAAGCACATATTCACTTCGATCTCTACAGAGCCTCCAGCTCTCCCAGGAAAATATAAGACAAAGTTGGTGACAGAGTACAATTGCATATCACGTGAAGTGTTGTTCAGGGGAAACGATTTTGCTCTGCCTGCGGCTGCTTCAGATTGCTTGCATCGACTCGTATGTTTGCCATTGCGACAGGCTCGATGCAAGTAAGTTCACATTCCCTACTACCCTGAGAACGCCAGCCTAAATGCACGCTCGATGCCAATTGCAACATTTTTTGCATTGACAGCATCCCTTGGTATGTCGTGGCCTCCGTCGATAAGCAAGACAGTTGTGGCATTCTGCGCAGACGACTTCACAACTTCCAAGCTCTGAGTATCACAGGGGTCTTTCCTTCCTATTACATGGGCCGTCGGTATATCAATCGGGCCAAATTTGCCTATTGTATCTGCCAAGTTATCAACTGTTGCTAGTTGAGGAGGCATCAAAGCAGCGCAAATGAACACTGCCATTTTGAAAGGCTCATCTTTGAGTGAGCCCCGTAATTGCTGCTGCGCGATGCATGCAGCTGCAACGGAGGCACCCTGCACCGGTCAGATTCTATGCCGATAATCGAAGTCGCTTTAGATCGAAGGAAGAGGCTGCGAACCTGGCTGAAGCCTATGACGCCGTCGTAGGGTCCATCTTCATCGACAACCCCACAGACGAAGTCAACTACTTTCTGCAAATATTCCTCGGAGTACCTCTCAAAGAAACAATAATATGGCCCTGGATATACTCCTTTGAGACCTACGGCAGCTTCGCATTGGACTGGCGAGTCGAGGAAATCGAAGACATACGAAGACTGAAGGAGCGAGCGGATGTTGGCTATTCTTGACCGCTGTCAGTATTTGGGACCTTGGAAGTATGTTTATGAACACAAAAACAATTATATATATTCCACTGACCAGTTTGACTTTCCATGATCTCGGAGCTGGATCCTGAGCCATGCAGGCACAATATCCGCCGCATTGTCGTCGAGACAGGAAGGTTCTCACCTGTTCATGCGAAATTTGACAATTGTGCGCTGTACCGAATTTTCCCAGGAGATCTGTGACCTTTGGTATTATTTAGTGGTCTGAGGTCAACCAAGAAGACTCCTGGTAGGTTGCAGATCCCACTGCAAAAAACTGCACGTCTGTTGCTGCTGTTCCCTCTGTAGGGGCAAGTGCCATTCCAGAAACGGACTGTGGGCGCGGAGTAAACTGGTTCATGGCTTTTGCTTTTGCTTATGCACCACTGCAGCAGCGCAAAATCCCAAGTGATAGAGGACTGCGTGCATCCATGCATCTGGTGCGTGGTTGGAAATTGACCGAGGACTGCAGTTCGTCTTCGGATCATCCGCAGAATACACCGCACTATGACTTCATCGGGATATGGAAACGAGACCTATGAGCGAATTGAATGGGGAGGGTAGCCACTACCTGCAGATTTTGTTGCATTTCGTTCCGGCCGTAAGGGATATGATACAGTGTACAATAGTTACCATACCCCTTTCTCAACGTACGGCCGTACTTGGTTCAGGTCGTGCTGATGCAATGTGCTTGGTGAGTATAGATGTTTGGTACTCTCATAATGTCAGCTTGTCTGGACCCTTTCAGTGCTTGGATCATTTTCCAACCTTTTCTACTCTTGTCCCTTGCATCCTTCCCAAAGCGTAGAATTCAGCTCCTTCGCTTCCACGTCTTCCTGTCTCTTGTTTTGCTCGGGAAATTGCTTGCGACCTAGAGACTTACCTTTTTGTTATTCACCAAGGAGGAAAAAGAACAGAAACTTGAGTTTGAGCCTCCGAAGGCTGTAAGCTCGCCAGGGACAATGGGAGCTCAAAGGGGGCCGCCTGGTGGCCAACGGGGACCTCCCAAAGAGATTCTCCTAGCAAAATCTCGATTGATCTTGTTAAGTGTCTCGTAAGTGAGCTTCTATATATGCGAGTCTCTCACCTCTGATCCCTTTCTAGACTTTGTCTCGGCCTTTTCCTGTCCTTCCTCGACAGCTCCATCGTCAGCACTGCATTGTTCACGATCAGCACGGACTTCGACTCTCTCTCCAACATCAATTGGATTGCTTTGGCCTACACTCTCTGCGATCTTGGCTGCGCAGTTCTATTCACGAGCATGAGCGATGTATATGGGAGACGGAATGCATACACTGTCGCTTTTGTACTTTTCTTCTCGGCATCAATATGTTGCGGATTTGCTCGGTCCATAAATCAGCTCATTGCTCTCAGGAGTATACAAGGCATCGGCGGCTCAGGACTGTACTCCCTTGCTATGGTCATGTTCCCCGAGATCTTTCCACGCGCAATGAGGAAGTGGATCGGAGCTGTAGCTGGCGGAGTCGTAGGGACGTCCGGGATTCTGGGACCTATATTGGGAGGCGTGATAACACGATTTGCTTCGTGGAAATGGATTTTCTGGATCAAGTGCGTATCCATCACCCGTTTCAGTCCACAGTCGCTGACCTTAAGCCACAGTGCACCCGTTGGCGTCGTCTCGGTCACAATGTTCCTTCTTGCCTGGCCCAATGCAGAGCAAATGCGCCACCCTCAAAGAAAGCCTCTCAACCAGTTGGATGTTGTGGGAAGTTTCCTTCTCATCGCAGCTTCTGTTCTGGTCGTCTTCGCATTTCAGGAAAGTGGAGGCCATCCCAACTTTTGGAGAACAGCCCTCTTCATTGCTCCACTCGTGACAGGGTGCATTTGTTGGCTCTTATTGATTGGATGGGAAGTCGCAGTCGGGACTCTTATGCAAGAAACTGTGTCGCCACTCTTTCCGAAAAGTCTGTTTAGACGTCGAGTGTATGTTGCTGGTGCTCTCACCGCACTATTCACAGGCTTTCCTTACTATGTCGTCATTTACAACATTCCTCTTCACTTGCAGATTGTGAATGGAAAGAGCCCTTTGAAGGCGGGGCTGGGTTTGCTTCCATTGCTGGCCTCAACTGCTACAGGAAGCATGCTCGGTGGTGCGGTGTCGAGCAAGAAAGACCTCTCGTTCTATACTTTGGCTATCGGCTCGTGTCTAATAACACTTGGAACTGGCCTGCTTTCGACAGTCTCGGAAGGCTCTGCTGTCGATCCCAAAATCTACGGGTTTGAAGTTTTCGTGGGCTTAGGATTCGGTCTTTCGGTGTCGACTTCAAGTATTCTAGCCGCAATTCAATGTGAGCTGAAGGATCACGGTAAGGTCCTGAATAAGTTAGGACAATTGGCTAACTCCCGACAGCGACTTCTCAGGGCATCTTCGCCCAAGCTCGAGTTCTTGGGGGTAGTCTTGGTATCGCTGCTTCAACAGCAATCCTAGGAGTCATCGAGGGCAGGGACCTGCGTGGCACCGTCCCACCTGCGCGGTTGGCTACGCTGCAGTTGTCAACATTGGATGCAACCCAGGCACAAGCCGGCAGACAAGCATACGCCCATTCCTTCAACCACACTTTACGAGTTTGCACGATCATCTCGGGCATCTCTATCATGTTTGCACTGTTGTCGTATCAAAAGAGCCCTCCGACGCTCGCTGAGAGGACAGAGCAACAGATAGCTGTGGAAACTGAGAGACAGATGGCAAAATACCGAGGACCTCCAAGACCCGACAAATCTGCGTCGTAGAAATCTGTTTTTAAAGTGTTCAATCCAGAAGGCACCCCAAATAGTACCAGAAATCTCAGGACATTGATCAGGGCTTGAATCTATGAACTTGACCACCCATTAATTGAATTAAACGAACTCTTCGGCGCACACTCCTTCCGGAAGTTCTTCTTTAAGTCCTTTACAACGTATTTCCTTTCAGAATATTGATGCTGACTTATGTCACTCGCTCAATTCACTTCGGGGAAGCCTTGAAGCGAACCCCCCAACCCAGCGAACCGTGAGAGAGGAATTTTACCTTTTTATCTCCAGCTTCGCATTTGAAGAAGAGAATTTCTGTGATAGGAATTTTCATTTGTCAGAAAGCTCCCAACCTAAAGCGCCAAGAAATACAATACCGTTGGATATTGCAAGGGATCGTTGTTGGACGAGCTCCGAAGGGGAGGGGTCACATGCGCCCCGCTCCGAGCGCGGCGGAAAAATAGGGCTGGCCGAACAATAAAGTCTCGAATTTTGGAATTCTTCCTTGATAAGTCACTTGCAATTTACATCCATTTTTGCGACCCTTTGACCCTTGTTGTTTTCCCATGCTATTGTTGGTAGAGGGACAGCCCCATGGCAAGTCGTGATGGACATCCTAGACACCATCGGAGAGGTACCGGAGAATGTTTCCAAAGCGCTCATAGATGATGCCCCATACTCCCTTCCACTTTTGCGCCGGTTGCAATTTATGAATTTTCCTGGAGGCAAGACGCCGAATTCTCACGTATGAATAAATTCTTGTTCCGAATCACCTTCTCTTCCAGATCACTCGAACACGCGTTTAAGCTCTGCATCCGCTTCTCATTGACTGCTGTTGGCGTCTAAACTTTCGATGTCGTGCAAGAGATGGTGGTATATGGCTTCTAAACGGCCAATCATGCAAAGCCGTGACACTAAGCACTGACAACAAGCAGATTCTCTCAATGTTTTATTCAAAAGACGCCTTCACAATCGCCTATCTAGACTTCTCCCGCGGCCCAGAAACAGAATGCTGGCTCTACTCCTCATACGAAAGTCCCCACCACCGACCACCTTCCATCCAATCAACCTGCGAATCTCAAGTCATCTCTATCCTCTCGCACATCTCCTCACTCGAGAAATCGTTCGTCACCTCAAACGGTCCCCGCTCAACACCTAGAATCCTCTTGATCGGAACTCTTCATGAGAAGATTCTTCAATTCCTTCAAAAACAGCAACGAATCCAGGAAGAAACAGAACCTCACTTCAAATTTATCTTCAAGACAGATGAGCTACCTCCTGAGAAGCCCCTGGTAGATGAATCACTCAACTACGGTAGGATTCGGAAGTCAGATATCCCACTAGTGCTTTCGCGGACAGCGATACCTCGAAAAGAGTATGAACTTGCTCTACCATTCTCTCGTCTCGCTGACCCCAACAATACAGGAGAACAATGACACTCTTACCCAGCGTAGCCATCACATTTCACAACGAGCCCATCGCATGGGGATTTCTTGGTAAGTATTATCCCAACCAGAGCAAGTACTCCTCGTTGGTTGACAAAGTCCAGGACCCGATGGATCATTGACATCACTGCACTGCGAGGAAGAATACCGTGGTAAAGGACTCGCAAAAGCAGTTGCATTGAAGTTATTCCGAGAATATACCCCGCACTTCGGCCTTGAACGACTGCAACACGCAGACGTTGCAGTCGACAATCTACGTAGCCAAGGAGTGTGCAAGAGTTTGAAGGGAGTTTCCAGCTGGAAAGTCTACTGGTAAGTCCTGATGAATCTTCCAGCAACCACTCGAATGTCCGAGTTAACAAAGCACAACAGGGCATGGATCAAATTATGAGGCGCAGCTGTGTAATAGATTTTATCTATTTTTGAGCCTCGAATATTGGAGGCATCTATGCTTCATGACCAAGTATGATCTAGTCTTACAGTATATCCAGTGACTCAATCCTCTCCTGTCTGAACGCCGCGCTTCAAGTAAACTCCTTTGAAGTGTTTTGCCGCCCCGTGATGTTTTCCTGACTCCTACATGCATGATAAGAGGGCAAGAACAATAAAAAGCATTTGGTTTAATCTTATGAGAGAAGATTTCGCAACGATGGACTTGCGCTCGCTCCCCCATTCACCCGACCATCATTTGGTCTGGAGTTGTTATTGTTGTGAACTTGAGGATTGTTGTGATCCCGGTTGTTATGATCCCTAGCTTGAAGATGGCCATCACGGAGCATCGGAGGACTTCCCTGAGGAGGCCCAGGAGGAGGTCCATATGATTGACGAGGGTGCATCGGGCCGCTATTGTGGGAAACTGGGTGTTCCGGCGCTCGGGGTGGAGGACCGCCATTAGTTAGATGCTGAGGCTGTGGCCTTGTCGAAGCATACGAGGGATACGACCCATTCTGCATATGGAGAGCTGGAGATCCCATATTATGACGTGGTGATAGAGGATAGCCGTTTGTCATCTGGGGAAGGTGACCATTCTGGTGTGGAGAGTGAGGTAAACCATGACCATGACTGGAGTGCCGCATTTGAGACTGGCCACCCAGGCTCTGAACAGACACAGAACTGACGCGAGGCGAGTGGTTTCCGTTTAGCTGATTGACAAGGGGCACACTCTGAGAGACGGGTGATTGTCGCCAGCTGTAGGAAGGACCGTTTGGAGGACCATTCGTAGCATAACTTGGAGGTGGTGGGGCATGAGGGTTGGGCCACTGATATGGAACAGGACCTGGCGGCGGTGGGGCAACCTCCGATTCACGTGGTGGTAGAGCAGCAGGTGCTGGCAGAGGGGTAGGGACTGGTGGTCTGGAAGCTTCTCGGGGAGGAGGCGGAGGCGGGGTTGGTTCTTTCTTCCCTCTCTTTTTCCAATGACATTGATGACATTGAAATTCCGTGGGAACAGGTGCTGGCTTGGGCCGGTTCTGATGCAGAGCAGCACCAGCAGCGGCTGCAAGTGCTATATGGGCACCATTGGCCTCTTCACTCGAATCCTGGGTTACATGATGGCCATTTGTGAGAGGAAGACCATTCGAGTGAGCATGATCGTTGACGATGCTCGGCGTACTCTGTGAGGCAACAACAGGTTCTTCTGGGGGTGTTGGAGGGAATGGCCACCACTTTGGGCTTATGTCGACATCGCAGGTGACACAACTTCTCTGAGAATCAGATTGCGATGGAGCAGGACCCTCTCCGGACAACTCTTCTGGCTTCACATGCGAGACCGAACCACGTCCAGCAGTGCCATTGGTAGTGGTCGAGGCGCGTCGGTTTGGGGCAGGAGGGGCCGGAGCAGGGTTGACGACCTTCGTCGACTGACTGACTAGGGTTGCTTTGCGAACAGTACCAGTCAAGCCCAAGTCTGCCTGTTTGAAATTTTGAACGTAAAGTTGCAAGGCGTTCATACCGCTCTCGTCATCCACTGCATCGTGCATTCGATGTACAATCGTCTTTGTTGGCACATGCTCTTTGCACCAGATCGCTGCAGTCATAGTGCCAATTTCTCCGGCGATGCTGACTATGTTGAATTGATCTCGGCGTGAACCTTTCACAGGTGTTATATCGAAGCCTAGGATATAGCCAGCTTGATGTGCGCACTCTACATGCACTAGAAAAGTCTTAAAAGGGAGAGCTTAGCGACGGGAATGAGCAGATCTTACCTGGAACATAACATGAATGGCAGCTCACACAAGCACCCTCTTGCTTTTTGCAGACCTTGCACGTCTCCTGCCATCTCGCTGTTGGGATGGAACCTATACCCTCAGAAGGTTCTAGTGCTTTGCCGTTGCCAAATTTGACTTCTGGTGTGAAAATTGCGCAAGTGACGTGAATCCAGTTGTTATTTGCAGTGCGTTTCAAAGGCTCCCTCGGGTTGAGAGGTTTGTTCGCCTCCTCTTGTTTCTTGCGAAAAAAGTCTGCAACCTTCTGAGCATTTTCCCGCTCTACTCTATCGCGCTCGCGGTCCTTTTCCGTTTTCTTCTTGTGCGAAATTTTAGGCGGTTCAACAAAATCCTGTTCTGTGTACTTGATAGGGCAGAGTTTACATTCGTATTGCTATGAGCGGTTAGCGAAATTTGGATAAGGCATAAGTCTACTTACAATGGATACCTGAGGGTTTTTGTCATTCGAGCACATATCGCATGTCCATTTGCTGGGGCTTCGATGTTCTCCAACAACTCCATAGCAATTGCGATGGACAGTTAGTCGACATTCCTTGCAGCACAGGTGTTGGTCGCCCATGGGCTCCATTTCACCACAAATCGCACAAGGTAGTTGCTTGGGTTTCGGTGGTTCGGGCGGCGGAGGAGGTAGCGCTGGTTTTTCGGGCGCCAATTTCTTCTTTTGCGTTGGAGTAGAAGTTGCGGCAGGTTCGATGCCCGGGTCAGTGGATTCCCTCTCCGATGATCCTTTGAGCTTCTTCCGAGGAGGCTCCGAGGATGGTGCAAGGCCCGTTTGGGGTGCCGGGGTTCCGTTCGCAGATATAGGTGCGACAGGGGGAGGGATATTGAGAGGCAGGTTGTTGACCTCGTTAGCCGCCGTGAGCTCCTTGAGAACCTCTTCATCTATCTTCCTCTTCCAGGCCCGTCCTCCAGCTTGAGCAACCTGCTTCGCGACTTGCTCTATGTCTTCCCATTGTATGGCATAGCGACGCCAAAGCTCAGCGCATCGCCGACACAATGCGACCATAACTTCCGGACCCTTGTCCTTCCCAGTGGTTTTGCCTCCAGGATTTTCTGGGATCATTGTGCCCGCAGGTGTATTCGGAGCTCTTCTCCATTGACGGGATTCTTTGGTACCGCAAAATTTGCACTGGAAACGTCGTTTCTTGACCTCCGCTTTATCATTGTCGAAAGCAGAATCATCGTGTTCATCGGCAACGTCATCTTGGAGTTTGCCAGCCGTTGCTTCTGCTCTTTTGGCCTCCTTCTTCCCCTTGCGACCGGAATAGTTGCCCCATACTTCCTTGCCCCTGCCAGTCTTCTTCCATGTGTAGTAGTATCGAACAATATCCGCGGCTTTCATGGTTTTCACATGCTTCTTGATGTTGTACCATTCAGAGCCAAATTTCTTGACACCTTCCTCAAACTTCTTCATCTCCGGGCCGTTGAGCTCGGGCTCTTTGAAAACTGATTTGTCAAGCTTAGTTAGTGCGTCTATCGCCTTTTTGGCGTCGTAATTGTGAGCCCGCAGAGTTTCCAAAGCCACATCGAGCAGATTTGTCGAGAGAGGAGGAAGTCCTAAGGCTTTTTGGAGATGCTCCCCAACGTATGCCATATAGCTGAAGATGAGTTGTTCTCGCTCTGATTCGTCAAGGGGTTTGGGATCAGAGCGATCAATCTCTTCACGCGAGACTTCGTTGGCCTCCGGGAATCTGTACAGTAGCTGAGAAGTACTATTCGGATCGCCAGGTGCGTAGTCCTCTCCTCGGTGCACGTAACCTGGAGGTTCGTCCATGACCCACTTCGGACGTTGTTCCCGGGCGATCTTATCTGCTTCCAAAGCAGCGACAGTGTCCTTGGACAGTTTCGTGTCCTTCTTATGGCCTCCTCCTTTGACATACTTTCTCTTGATCTCAGCCGGCTTCACATACTCCACCGGTCTGCCGGGCCATGCTGGAACGTTGGCTTGATGGCGAGGTCCCAGTCGTGAACTCGCTCTGGGATAAATTCGATCATCATAGTCTAGGGCATCTTCGACCTTGCAGTGAATGCCAAGATATCTGAACAGCCACAGACTTGCTTGGTGGATCTGCTCATGTGTACCCGATTGTAATGTATCGGCTTCACTCGATACTGCGGGGCTTGGCGCAGTGGTTTGAATCGCACTGTCCACTGCTCCAGATTGCGCGTCCTCTTCCTCGTTAAACTCCTCGTCGTCAATCTCACCGACATTGGGCGTGTTTCGAGCTTCAAGCCGCTTCTCTTGAGCTTTACTACATGGTCCGCACGCCCACGCAAATCCTCGAGATGGTTTCTTCAGCAACGGTGGATTAACGCAGCTCATATGATAGGTGTTGTGACAGACAGCACAGTCCACGGAGTCATTACTTTGTGGGTATTAGCGGCAATTTATTCAATTAGATGAAGAGCACAAACCTTGCGCAGTATTTATTGCATCTCTTGCAAGACTTTACTGCGCTAGTCAATTCTTTGCCACGTCCTGGTTCGACGATAATGAATCTCCATCTCTCATCGAGGACCTTCTTGACTTCGGTAGGAACGTTTATGACCTGACTAGTGGGAATGACATCGTAAAACCTGTGGATGTAACGGTCATAAAGTTTTTCGTACCAAAAGCAATTCTTGGTTTTCCTGAGTTCATCTAACTTTTCAACTTCACTCTTGTGCTTAATCTCACATTTTCCTCGAAGGGCCGTGAGAGGACTAATGTCAGAATGCATGGATGCAAAGACTTGACGAGTATCATTGACCTTGCGACCGATGTCCTTTGGTCGATAGTACCAATTGAGTCGCAGAGCATCAATTGGTTGGGTGGGATCATTGTTGATGTGGAGGAATTCCATGATTCGGCCAAGGTAATATGGCTCACCCGGGGGTTCGCAGACAAGATATACGTGATCTGATACATTGTCAGCGGTAGAACAATGTTAAGTAACGCATGCTGAAAGACTCTGAAACTAACCATTTGGCTCGAGGACTGTTCCATCGTCGGCTACAAGTGTTTTACCTGTTGGCCGTCCCTGGCAGTTGTCGAATGTCATCATATTGGAATCTTGAATACTGCCGTTGACATGCGAAGCCATACTGGCTCCACGAGTGACAGTATGAGTACCCAAATTCGGAAAAGGTACCTGAGGCTGGTGCTGGGCAGCTGTAGATTGGTTCGCCGCTTTCCTCTTCTTCGACGCGTGATGGGGAATTGTCGCCGCCGCTGGATTCGCTGAAAAGGTGGATGTTCCTGGAATCGGCTCCTTGTAGTGATTTGGGACGGGAATATTCTGTTCTGCTTCAGCTCCCTGACCCTTTCGGCCTGTAGGTATCGGTCGCCCAGCTTCCGCCGTAACTGCTGGCTCGGCTGCCTTTGCCTTGCGCGCATTGCCATGATTGGCAGGCAGTGCAACTTCCAATTCCATGTCTATTTCCTTATCCTCCGCGTAGTTCGGTCGTGAAGCTCCAGTTCTGTTGCGGGACCTTGTACCATAAACAGCACCGCCCGTGCCACCCGCCGTCGCATCCCTTGATGACGGATTCGAGGAAGATGAATCAGACTTTGCCATAGGCTGCGACTCTGGCGCTCGCGTCTCCAATTCTTTCGCATCCGATGACTTGTTCGAATCGATGGTGGTGGAGCCTGGCTCAGCGACAGACTGCTCACTCTCCTGCGCTGGAGGCTCCTCCAAACTCTCCCGCGGAGAAGGATGGGTTGAGCCCGCAGCGCTCGATCGACCGGAAGCATCTCTGGTCATAGCGATGGAAATTGTTCGCGGATGCCCAAAGTTGTGTGTGGAGGTGGAGTGCTTGTCGCTGATCGAATGGGCGACAAGCACTGTTGTACGAGGCTATCGAACGTCGGAGACAAGGCTTCGACCCATCAGCGTTGAAACTGAGCGAAACCTATTAAAGAGGGATCGTGTGGACTATGCGGAGGAAGATTCGCGCTGAAATGTTCTCGGTGCACCCAGGACATGGACCAACACCAGACACGTCCAGCGGGTGAACGAGGCTATGGAATTACTGGGTGCGTGGAAGGCGTGTGGAAGCGTGGAGCTTGACGAAAGTAATATCCAGTGGATGATCGAAGGTTCGGATACCTTTTGACGCGGTATTGGAGGTCTGGGGAGAGGGCGCGAAGATATGGTGTATTTGGCATGGGGATATGGAAAGGAAGGAGAGATTCTGAGGACGGAATTGAACCTACCTATGAGGCGTCTCGCTAACAGTAGTGCGGAGCATCCTCTCTCACCTTGCTTGTTGGGTATTTTAACGACGACACACCACATGAGGAGCAATATCTGCTTCTCACTGTTGTCCCGAGAACAAATCCTCTGAGAGACACGGGCGGTGGCTGGTGTCGATATTCTGTTTCGTCTTATTTGTGGGATTTTGCTTTGATTACAGCAACCCATCGGTTGTCATACTTCCTCGTTCTTCATTTCTCTAGTCTCGTGACTACCACCAGATTCTGACGGCCTTAGAGAGCCCTTCTTGGTACACTTGAGTAGAAAGGGCAGACCTTGAACTCCGTGCAGTCACACGAGTACAGTATCATGACCTTGGAGGGCATATGCATATTGAATTTGGCAATACTAGCTCTAGATGGTTATGAATTTCCCTCGGCGCGAGCGTAAGTATATATTTTCTTGAGTACTATGTCCCATTACTCTGCCCAGTCGGATAGAGCATATCAGATTTAACTTTGCAACCCCAAGCCCTATCCACATCCAAATGCTCGCGCACCTCTGTCTGCCGCTGAACCCTTCTTTTCCACTCCTCATTTACCGTCCGCTGGCGTCTGAAGGACGGTACGTGTAGCTCCCGCTGACTGCTGGGTAGGGTAGGGTAGGTACTGTAGTTGATATGCATCGCAGGAAAGCGGCCTACCGAATGTACCTTTCTTGTTGGAACATTTGACCGTCAACCTGATATTGATGTAAGGAATGGACATTCGCGGTAATCGCTGCCATGCCAACTATGCCAGACAACGCAAAGTACGACGATTCAAACGTAACTCATGGGTGTATAAATATAGAATCAGATGCTCGGATCTGAAACCGCAATGATCCTCGGCTCTCGTTCAGCGAAAAAGGTGATCATGAGCTGGCAACAGCGATCTCGGCTGTGGTCATCAAACACTCGAAACTTTCTCGATTCAATGTACCAGCCGGTAAGAGAGAATCACTCGGGCCTAACAAACCCAAAATCCGCCGACATCCAACTCTGTGGTATATAGAAGGTGTAGAACAACTGTGCCTGGAAAGAAGATATGAAAGAAAAAAGCTTCACCATGATGCGTAAGGTTGGAAAGATTCCAAAACTGAGGTCCTCTCGTCCTTGTCGTGGGAGGTGAAGTTGGGGGTCGGGAATAACGCCAAGGCACTAATTTTCTTAGCCTGTTGCGTCACGTGTCGACGTGCATTGACCCAGAATTGCGCATGCGTTGAACGCCTCGCCTCATCCACAACCTTCAACTTTCGTCTTCTCTAACCGCAACGCATTGCAAATACAGCCTGCACTTACCTCTTGCAGTTCCGCTCTGCCTGGACGCCATAGCATACCTTCCCATGTTTTGCTTTGCTTTGCTTTGCCAGAATGCTCCCGGGTAGATACACACCATCGCTCTTTATTTTGACACCAGGATGAATGTCAACAGAAGCATAACTGGTGTATATCACACAACAAGCATCGAGGCCGCCAAGGCCGCCAATACGACCATTGCTCGTGTTGCTCAGAAACGAATTTTCGACGACTACCGCAAAGATGGAAACGACACCAAACCAACAGCAGATCTCAGCCGAGTGGAGTTTCGTCGACCCATGATTCAGCGTGACAACTGTTTGGCGGCCTTGAACGCTGGCAAGGTTCGTGATGTCGCCGATCGAGGTCCATCCGAGTATTCCCAAAGGAGAACGCTGGCTTTGACACCAACGCCGACGGCGAATCCTATTCTGGATCTCTCGCATCCTTCCTATGGACTGCCGAAACAACTTGTCTCCAATTTTTCATCCCTTGGCATCAGATCCATCTACCCATGGCAATCAGAATGTCTGTTACGGAGTGGAGCTCTGAGTGGCGAAAGAAACCTTGTCTATACAGCGCCGACAAGAGGAGGCAAATCTCTCGTCGCTGACGTTTTGATGTTGAAGAAAGTTCTGAACAATCCCGGAAAGAAAGCCTTGCTTGTTCTGCCATATGTTGCTCTCATCCAAGAGAAACAGCGTTGGTTGAGAAAGGTCGTTGAGGGCATTGTGAAGCCCCCTCCGCCAGGTCAAGAGCGGCCAACGGTGTGGAGAAAACGTGGTGATGAGGATTCCGTCCGAGTGGTGGGATTTTATGGAGGGAGTAAAACAAGGGCATCATGGGATGACATGGACATTGCTGTCTGCACAATTGAAAAGGCATCTCTGTCAGCCAGCCTTGTGTATTGGAACAAAACTAACACAAGTACAGGCTAACTCGCTTGTGAATGCTGCTATCGAGGATTTCTCAATTGATAAACTTGGTGTAGTAGTCATGGACGAACTGCACATGATCGACGACGAAAGTCGCGGCTACATCTTAGAGCTCATGGCGACGAAGCTGCTCACCTTACAGATCGAGGACAAAGTCCAATTGATTGGTATGAGCGCCACTTTGAATGTGTGTAAGGCTCCACCGTTCTTGTGGACGCAGTCATAATGGATTTCCTAGAATGCAGACCTATTAGCGAAATGGCTTTCCGCCAAGTTTTACATCTCGAGATACAAACCAGTCCCGGTCGAAGAACACTTAGTCTTTGATAATGCTGTTTATCCGGCCTCGAGCTCAAGCAGTTTCTACAAAACAGCTACGCAGCTCAACGCTCAGACCCAACTATCTTCGCAAGTCCGGCCGCAACCTTGTCGAAACATCGAACAGTCACAAGATAAAGAGCTCAAGAATCCACTGATAAATTCAGTGGTAGCGCTAACCAACGAAACAGCGAGGGCAGGATACGGAGCACTGGTCTTTTGTAGCAGTCGTACGGGTTGCGAAATGAACGCAGCCTTGATCAGTCAAGTCTTGCCACGTCCTGAAGAGACAGATCCTCTGATCATGGACAAACGAAGGGATATCTTGCATAACTTGAGGAGTACGACTACAGGGCTGGATCATCTTTTGGAGAAAACAGTTTTAGTCGGAGTTGCTTTTCATCGTCAGTCTTCGCTAACACTGAAGAACTGGAGATTGCATGCTAATGGGAGATATAGATGCTGGATTGACAACAGAAGAGCGTGATATCATCGCAACAGCTTACGATGAAGGTGTAATCAAAGTCATTGTCGCAACGTGCAGTCTGGCTGCTGGTATCAATTTGCCAGCTAGAAGAGTTATCTTACATGGTGCAAGAATGGGAGCTGACCTGGTTGGGCCATCCATGCTGTAATTTCTGTCCTCACCTGCGTTTCATTGATCTAATTTGATAGTCGGCAGATGCGAGGTAGAGCTGGCCGCAAAGGCAAAGATGAGATTGGGGAGACCTACCTCTGTTGCGCCAAGGGTGATCTTGAAGCCGTTGCAGAACTCATGAATGCAGAGTTACCTAGCGTAGAGAGTTGTCTCACACCTGGGAGGAGAGGCATCAAAAGGTAAGTCACAGTTCCCGAACGCAGAAACTCGAAAACTGATCGTCAACAGAGCATTGCTTGAAATCATGGCCGTCAAACTGGCGACAAGCCAAGAATCGACCGACGACTACATAAAAAACACCCTCTTGTATCATTCTATGGATCACGACGAGCTCGCAACTATGGTCAAATCAACCATCAATGAACTAGCGGAAAGCGAGCTCATCACGAAAGGCCCGGATTCTGACTACACTGCAACACTTCTCGGCCAAGCAATAGTAGCATCATCTCTGACACCAGAGGACGGCCTATTTGTGCACTGCGAACTACGCAGGGCCTTCCAAGCTTTTGTCATGGATGGCGAGATGCACGTTTTGTATCTGTTCACCCCCGTGCAGGCGCAAACGAATATCAATTGGAAGATATTCAGCAACGAAGTAGAGCGGCTGGATGAGAGTAACTTGCGAGTCTTGAACTTCGTTGGAATTAAACCACTTGCCATTATAAAGCTGTAAGTCAGTTTCACACAGTGGAAATCCCAGCTGACAGATTCGAGGGCACAAGGAGGGTCTATGAAAGAGTCAACCCCAGAGGAGATAGAAACAGGTCGGATCTACCGACGCTTCTACGCAGCCCTTCAGCTGCGAGATCTGTGCAACGAAATGCCAATCCATGCTGTGGCACGGAAATACGATCTTCCTCGAGGAGTTGTTCAGAATTTGACGCAGACTTGTCATGGTTTTGCTGCGGGTATGATCAAATTCTGTGAGCGGATGAACTGGGGAGCGCTTTCTGCCGTTTTGGACCATTTTTCGGATCGCCTGAAGGCTGGTAAGTTCAGGTCAACTTCCTAAGGAGTCAGAGATGCTGACAATGTGCTAGGAGCCAAAGCAGATCTCTTGTCGTTGGCAAAGATCACATATATCAAAAGTCGAACTGCCCGAGTCTTCTGGGAAAATGGCTTCAAGTCCGTGGCAGCTCTGGCTGCGGCGGATGTCAATGACATCTTGCCGATCTTGTTGATGGTAAGTTTCTCCGAATCTCACTTGATGAATATTAGCTGATGACGTGTGAACAGGCGCAACCAAAGAAACCGAAACTTCCATCTCACGACGAGGCAAAGTACCTCGAGAAGCTCAAGGGCAAAGCTGCGATTATCTTAACTAGCGCAAGCAAGACTTGGGGTAAGCGAATATTGTCCCAGCACTTGACAATGACTGACATGCATTGCAGAATTTCAAATGCAACAAGAGCTTGAAGAAGAGGAATTGGAATGATGATGGCGACGAGATGTCTCCATACCCAACGTTGACATTTATACCTTTCACGACTGTACCAAGATCGCACGATTGATACAGAGGAATGCATGAGATGAGTAGGTATACAAATCTTTACAGTGCTTTCAGAGACTTTGTTCTTGCTTGGTAAGTATTTGATCTCTGTCGGACCACATCCGAGGAAACGAAACGGCCCGAGTCCAGCTGCCGAGTACCACCCAAGCTCCTGCAGCCAGGTGAAAGCATTGCCTTACCTGGGAACATCCATGCGATCAGTATCACAGGCAGACCAGTACCTGATCACGATTAGATTGACGTCGCGACCACGGGCCGAGATGGTAACAACTTGCACAAACCCAAACCTTGTTGTGTTGGTGAATGTATCGAAGCCATTCAAAACAACACGCTCCATCTTTCAAAGTCCTCTGGCTTCTGGTACATTACATCCCCACATTACTCAGGCGAGGCCAGACGTTGTACAGTAAGGTTACAGTCAGTGAGTTTACTGAGCACAGGAATGAACTGCATCCGCATCATGTCAGATTGTTGGCACCACGCCCAGAATTCTGTTAGTACGCTTGATAATGATTTGAAAGCGGCCGACCAAGGTTATGGAAATGGGCGCAAAAGATGTTGATATGTTTCATTTGAGGCGTTCTTCTGTGGTCGTTGTCATGACTGACTGATGATTTGCGATGGTTTCATTATTTGAATCTTAATCAGCAGATAGTAAGCTGTTTACAGAGCGCTAAACCTCATAAGGTGTAACTCCAGGTACGGTGCTAGCCGTTTGTGGGCAGAAGTGGGGGCACTGAGGGGTAGCAACCGATGACGACCCCTGTCGTTGTTGGAGCTGCAGCAAGAGCGACGTCAATGATATAAAGCTCCTTCCCACCAACAAACAACATTACATTCCATCCCAAGCATTCACTGCCATCTTCCTCACACCACCTCAGCCGGTCTTCCAATTCCTCCTAAACAACTTCACAATGGCTCCCAAGGTAGCAATCGTTTACTGTGAGTAGTCAATCTGCAAAGATACCCCCGCCCTGCTTCAGTGTCACATTCCACAGGCATGCCTTCAATCACACCATCCATACATATTCAGAGTTTCAACTACTGACGATTGCCCAGACTCCATGTATGGCCACATCAAGGCCCTCGCTGAAGCCGAGAAGGCCGGCTTGAAGAAGGCTGGGATCGAAGCCGACATCTTCCAAGTCCCAGAGACTCTTCCTCAAGAAGTCTTGACCAAGGTAGCATATTCCTCGTCTTCCTCGTCTTCCTCGCTTTCCACATACTCACATGCAATCTGCAGATGCACGCTCCTCCCAAGGCCGACTACCCGACCATCGATGCTAAGACTCTCGAATCATACGATGCCTTTCTCTTCGGTATCCCAACCCGTTACGGTAACTTCCCTGCTCAATGGAAGGCGTTTTGGGACACCACTGGGGGCCAATGGGGATCTGGTGGATACTGGGGCAAGTTTGCTGGTGTCTTTGTTTCCACTGGTACCCAGGGCGGTGGGCAAGAGAGCACTGTCATTGCTTCGCTCTCAACCTTGGCCCACCACGGCATCGTCTATGTAAGCCCTGCAGAATGAATCACATGAGTTATTCTAACGAGAAATAGGTCCCACTCGGATACAAGCACACCTTCCCTCAGCTCGCCAACATCAACGAGATGCGTGGTGGCTCTCCCTGGGGAGCAGGAACCTTCTCTGCCGCCGACGGATCCCGCCAGCCATCTGCCCTTGAGCTCGAGCTTGCTACAATCCAAGGCGAGCAGTTCGGATTGACTGTCTCCAAGGTCAACTTTGCTTGACTAGATGGCCGAAAAGACGGGGCGGTTGAAGGAAAGAGGGAGGCGATGTCGAAAACTGAGAATAATGGAAACGCATCACATACCCCAAATACAGTAAAGGCGGCAAATGGAGGGGCTCAGTCGGAGGAAAAGGATAAGGAAGGACCATGTGGCTTACCGTCCAAATGCTCGATTTTATAATCGTGTCATAGTTTAGACCAGTAAAGCATTTTCTGGCGTCTATAATTGACTTGTTTCTGATGTTTGTGATTTTGGACTTGTGCAAGGAGTGGAGAAAATGCCCGGACATTAGACATGATCCTTCTTCTCCTCATACCAGGGTACTGTAAACTCCCAGTACCTGCAACAGAATATCGATTCCATCATAAGCTACCTGTCACATCCGAATTCCCAACAACGAGTATAAACTTTTGCCCTCACACCCTCTTCGCATCATTAGCCAATCAACGAAAAAGCTCTCACAACCCTATGAGCACATGTTCCTTCCCTATTGGGCTCGATGCAGGCTAAAAGCGCGGCCACGATTCGTCGAAAGATCGTCCTCGATTTCAGTGGCCGGCATTCAGAATTGCGATGTGCAACAACATGGCATTTCAAGACGTTCCATTGTCTTTATTGGCTGTCAACTCCCGAAAAACCTCGTGCATAAGCCACTCAGGGGGCGTTTGCGTAAATCTTGATTGGCATGCTAACCGAATGTGTGAATTCACGTGATGACCCGTTTTTCCTGTCACGCCTTCTGAGCTCAAAACCTCCATCTCGCGTTCTGCTTCACAATTGTTCAGTCCAACCCGATGAGAAGACCTGATGCTGGTCTCATCTAGACATCTTCGAGTCGTGGTATCTCGCTCGAGTGTCTCAGACTGCTGCATTCGATGTCTTCATCTATCTAGTCGACCTCGTCCACGACTTCGACATGCTCCCACGCGTCAAGTTTGGCGAGTTCCGAATAAGGGCAAGACGACCTCAGCCTCTCTAAATCCCAAGGGCCTGCCCCAAACCTCAGCTCCTTTAGAGCCTTTGAAGGAGAACGAAGAGAAGCCAAAAAAGAAAAGAGGCCGAAAATCTCAGGCTTCACTCAATCTCGAAGACCCACCCCAAAGTTCAAGTCCGTTGGCGCCGCTGAAACTCGAACATGAATCTCCATCGTACCCAACCGTCATACAGCAGGCGCGGAATAACATGCACAAGTTCGAAAATTGTGTTCTGTTGACACGTGTTGGGGGATTTTACGAGATGTACTTCGAACATGCTCAACAATATGGACCTCAATTGAACCTGAAGGTTGCCGATAAGCCAATAAGCGGTGATCGATTCGTTCCTATGGTATATTTCCCTCTCCAAACAATTCTCCCTTGCTGACTGTCTAGGCTGGCTTTCCATTCTTCCAACTCGATCGGTATCTGAAGATCCTTGTTCAAGACTTCAACCGCTATGTTGCAATAGCTGAAGAGTTCCCCAACGACGCATCAGGTCAAGCCAAATCTGGAGGCTTGATGCATGATCGGAGAGTAGCAAGAGTCGTCACTCCTGGCACTCTGATCGATGAAAATTTCATGGACCCTTTCAGCAATAACTATGTCCTGGCAATTCACACACAAGAATCCAAGGACCAGCATTCTCGTGAATCAATCGGACTAGCATGGCTGGATCTTTCTACTGGACATTTTTTCACTCAGTCTACTGCCCTAGGAATGCTGCCTTCTTTTTTGGCACGTATTGGGGCACGAGAGATTGTCTTGGATGAAGCTCTCAAGGGTTCGAAAGACCATGAGATCTTTACTGTAATTGGAGAGGACCACACGCTCATCACATATACCGATGTGACTAGTATCAAAAGCATCTCGGAATGGGGGCCGGTGTTGGAGTCGCCGGTTCCTGCTCCGTTAGCCGCTGAGTTCACAGCCCAAGAGATAGCAGCCGGCAGTACTCTTCTTCAGTACGTTGAGACAAGACTACTGGGTGGCAAGATAAAATTGCAGCCTCCTTCACGGCAGCGGAATGTCATGGGGATCGACAAAAACACCATGCGTGCTTTGGAGGTGAAGAGAACTATGAGGGATGGTCTTTCGAAAGGTAGCCTGTTGCATACAGTTAGGCGTACTGTCACGAAAAGCGGAGCTAGGTTGTTGGAGCATTGGCTTTGTTGGTATATCATTCTGACTTTTACGAGTTCATACTGACAGTTTTCTAGCCTCTCCATCAACCTCGGTCGAAGTTATCAATGCTCGACTGGATCTGGTATCTCACATGTTGACTGATGCGACACTACGAGAACGACTGGTCATCCTTCTTAGACGGAGTCACGACTCTCATCGCCTGTTGCAAAAATTTGCCTTCGGACGAGGTGATGCAGACGATCTTCTGGCGTTAGCAGGGACCGTGTTTGCAACCCGAGACCTCGTATCAACTCTGAAAAAGGATGATGCAGGCGAGAATTGTATTCGGTCCCTGATATCTCGCATCAACCTTGAAGGCCCGATCGACCTTGCAAATTCCATCAAGGCGGCTATCGACGAAGAAGGGCTTGTCCAGCAGCATCGAATTGAAGATGGTCAAGCTGGAGAGATGCAAGCCTTGACACAAGAGATCATCACGTCAGAAGGCTCTAGTGAGGACATGAATGTCCTCCCGAAATCTCGCAAGAAGAAGCCTAACTCCGTAAAAGAGTACTATAGCAACGACAACGGCGTTTGGATCATGAAGCCCTCAGCAAGCCCTCTCCTCAAACGTCTCCATAAAGCTCTGGTCAGCTTAGGTGCAGACAAGGAGACACTAGAGGAAACACTCCAAGAACGCTTCAGCGCCCCAAGCCTCACCTTAAAGTTCACACCGGGTCTTGGCTACATCTGCCACACCAAAGGCAAAGACATCAAACTCGACCTCTCTACCCTCCGAAACGTCAGCTCCAGCAAAAGCACAAAATCCTTCCACCACCCCGAATGGACTCACCTCGGCGAACGGATCGACCAATGCAAAATCCACATCCGCTCCGAAGAACAACGCGTATTCAACAATCTCCGCGAGCAAGTAATCCTCAACATCATCAAACTTCGTCGAAATGCCTCTGTCCTCGACGAGCTCGACATATCCTGTTCCTTCGCCACACTTGCATCAGAAAGACACTGGACACGCCCAATTTTGAACCAAACACAGTCCCATAAGATCGTCGGCGGACGCCATCCCACCGTCGAAGGTGGACTCGAGGAAGAAGGACGAACATTCGTAGCAAACGATTGTTTCGTCGGCGACGCCCAACAAACATGGTTCATAACCGGTCCCAACATGGCTGGGAAGTCTACTTTCCTCCGTCAGAACGCTTTGATTACAATCCTAGCACAGATAGGCTCTTATGTCCCAGCTGAATACGCTGAGCTAGGAATCGTAGATCAGATCTTCAGTCGTGTCGGCTCCGCTGATAACTTGTATAAGGACCAAAGCACATTCATGGTCGAAATGCTCGAAACAGCCATTATCCTCAAACAAGCAACTTCCCGCTCCTTCGTAATTATGGATGAGATTGGTCGAGGCACAACTCCCGTCGACGGCACCGCCGTTGCATTCGCCTGCCTTCATCACCTAAATAAGGTGAATGGATGTAGGACGCTTTTTGCTACGCATTTTCATGAATTGGCGGATGTGTTGAAGCAGGAGGGGATTGGGAAGGTTGGGTTTTATTGTACGGATGTGGTGGAGGATGAGGAAGGGGAGGGGTTTAGGTATGTGCATAAGTTGAAAGAGGGGATTAATAGGCAGAGTCATGCGTTGAAGGTTGCGAGGTTGGCAGGGTTGCCGGAAGAGGCGATTATGGCTGCGAGGAGGGCTTTGGAGAAAAGTGGATCTGAGGTGTAGGATATGGATTTGTGATTGTTAGAATCGGAAAGACTGTAGGATATGTGTAGATCATAATGTGGGCGTTGGATGTAGATATTCCTTGTGCTACACACATAGCGAGGAACTGTAAAGACCGCCCCAGAGAAGATTATGGTACTAGGCGGTGTTAACAGGGGCTATGACGGTCACCGCTGTGCATCAAGAATCTCCCTCTTCGTCTGCTCTTCCAAATCTTTGAGTTCTTGAATCCTCTCGAGTCTTTCCTTCTCGATCCGTATTCTATCTATCCTGTCGCGTAATATCTTTAGCTTGCGTTCCTTCCCTCCATCTTCTTCCTTAACTGGTGGTGCTTCTTGCTGAATCTCGATGGTTTGATCGCGGGCTACCGTTGGAGGAGATTGCCCTGTAACTTTATTTGTAGACGCGAAGATGAATGTACCTCACTTTCAAGTTCTTGTGTTGGGACAAATGCCTGTCCGGGCGAGCTGGTACTCAACTCGTTTGCCTCTGGAGACAGCCCATGAATATCAACGACCTCTCTCACCGGCTTCACAATCGCAGGAGGCTGGGGTATTGCTCCTTTCCCCTGGTTCTGCTCATCCATCTCTGGGAAGTTTTGTTTTGTGCTCATCTCGTGCCTGTTCACGTCCGTCAAGAACTCGTGTGTCCTGGTCGTGGCTGCCTTACGCCGTTCTCGTCTCCTTCTTCTCTTCTCCTTCGCTTACGTCGAACTATGATCCGCCATGCCACGAAGAGCATCAAAAGCAGTAGAAGCACTGCTCCGACTGCGATGCCTGCTTTTGTGCCTGGGGATAGTCCTGTTGAACTCGATGGTGCCGAAGGTGCTTCGCCTGTGCTGGGGACAACCGGATAGGCATGCGTAATTGTTGCTATACCCGTCGATGTGGCGTGCAATGATAATACAAGCGTGGCTTGGGCAGAGATGATGGTCATAGTAGCTGGCACGGCCGAAGAAAATACCGCCTCTCCAAAAGTTGGCTTTCCATCACTCCCGAAGCTGGAGGGGTCGCTGTAGAAACTGTAAACGTCGTTCGTACCGCTGTATGGCCCTATACAGAAAAAGAGATTTGCCAATGTTAAGCTTACTGATGTGTTTGGGCTAGCAGGTGTTTGGTCTAGCCAAATAAAAAAGTTGGCGGGCGCTGCTGCTGAGAGCGGGATTTGTTGTCCCCACATTGACTCCTTATACTGCTTGCAAATATGCATGTCTAATTCATGTCAATGTTGTTTGTGACGGTTTCGGTTTCATTAACTAACTTTGCTCCACGCCTAACACCTTGTATGAGTTGCTCTGAGAGATCTGCTCACTTGGATCACCTTCCAATTGGCATAGAATCAGAGTTAGGCTGCGATTGCCCCAGAACCAGTGGTAGTAATTGTAAAGTCGAGCGTCCCGTTTCCGTTCAGTATCAAAGCAGGCCGATTGAATACTATTCCGTATGCATATGTTGGTACTCGTCGTGGTGAGGTCCGAGCGGCACCTTGGGCCCCAATCGCTATCATTGCCAGCAGCAGGTTGCGACGCAGTGCGGTAGATGGCATGCCAGCCGACGCTTTCGATATTATTCCATTTGCAATCGTTGGGCAAGAATACCGCTCGAAGAATAGGTCTTGAGGGGCAGATGGATCTTGCTTGGCGATAAACTCATAATAATCGAAGAAGTTGACACACTACTTGATAATCTTGGTAATGCAGCGGTAAGAGAAGATTTGCAAATGTGCGATGCATCTGCCATTTTGAATGTCAATTCTTCAAGGCGTTGGAGACGATGAGGAAGGGTAAGAGAAATTCAATGCTACAAAGGAAATGACAGGGAGTGTGCGATTGGAAACGAGTGGCTGAAATGCCGAAATACGGAGTATGTTGGTATTTCAGCGAGTGAGAGGATGCTGTACGGCCACAATGGTCTTCATCGCAGATTCTAAGCGCTTGCTTCAAGACCGAAATGAAAGCCGCACGGCGCTAAGGACTCGAAGATTTGGGGTTGAAGTTTGGAGGCGGCGAAAGATGCACAAGGTGAGATAAGATCTGAGGAAGAATAGTGGTTAGCGTTGATGTCTAGGTATTCTTGAACATGTATTGAGAGATTGTAAAGAGCAGTCAGGAAAAAATTAGAGTTGTTGTTTTTGGTCTTCAAGGAGCAGATCTCCATTAAGGGTTAAAAAGCTTTTGATTTGAATCATCAGTTTGCAGGGGAGAGATGGAATGAATGAAATCAAAGTAAACTGACATTGTGCTTGTACCAGACCCAATTCTCCTTCTTTGTGTGTCAGTTCACATCATACCATGTCACGGTCGAAGAAGTCGAGATTCTTTCCCATGCGCCGAAGCTACATTAGAGTATATGCATCTGCATGTGCAAGCGCCCTATGTGATTCAGCCACTTTTTCGTAATCCTCCCCAAGAATCTCTCGAATCTATGCAAGATCAAGACCGACTTAGTCGAACAGACCTCCGAATCCCTCATCACCGGACTCCTCAGCCTCAGACTCGTCCTTCTTCTCCTCCTCGGCAGCGGCAGCTGGGGCATCACCTCCAGCAGCGGCGACGGGAGCGGAAGAAGCATAAGCATCGGGGTTAGCAATGCGGTCCTTGAGCTCCTCTATCTCTGGCCATCCGTAAGCGGTCTCGACAGCGACAGCCAAAACCTTCTTGTAGCTGTTGACGATCGAGTGCATGACGGAAGGAAGGGTTGGGAAGTTGGCGGCCAACGAGACGCAAGCAATAGTGGTGATTGCGCTGCTGAACGACTTAAGAAGTTGAGACTCCTCGATATCGAGAACGGATGGTGGGAAGCAGTTGCCCTGATCGTAGACCTGGGAGATACCCATACCATAGGTGAAGGGAGAGATGTTCAACATGTTGAGAAGGGTGGCCTCGGAAGCTCCGACCTTGGTTCCGGCATCGACGAGCTTGAGATCGGTCGTAATTTCAATGGTACCACGGGCAATCTTGGTTGGGACACCGAGAGCCTGGAAGAAAGAGGTCTTTCCGGGTTCCATACCAGTGTTACCAGCGGGGACGTAGACATCGGCGGGAGCGACGGCACCAGCTCTGGCGGGAGCAGCGACCTTGTTGGCGAGGATCTTGTCACGGATGGTCTTGAGGTCACCGTTGGTGAAGACGAAACCGACGTTGCCCTTGACGAAGGGGAGGAGACGTTCGTACTCGGGGGAATCGGAGATGAAGCCCTTGATGGCACGGCGGACCTGGAAGATAGAAATATTAGCTTGTGCGCATAGTCGTTGATTCGTAGATGCTGCTTACCATGGTGTTCTTGCCCATCAAGACAACACCCTCACCACGGAGGGCCTGTCGGATTTCGTGCATTTGTTGGGAGCTGACATTGTCGACGGTGACGATGAAGATGCTGTGGTACTCTTCGAGCAAGCCCTTGAGCTTGTCGAAGTAGCCGGCCTTGTTCTCTGCCTTGCCCCCCATATCTTCTTATTGTGAAGGTAGGATGTTTAAGGGTCAAGTTTGCGATTGTCTGATGGGATGTTCTCGAGGTTGAGAAATTCGTTGATGTATGGGAAATCTTGAAGCCAAAATAATTTTGACGATATTGTGCGTCTGTGGGGTGCTGCTAGCGCTCGGCTACCTTTGATAATGACCCACCCCTGCTCGAACTTTTTTATACCGGAGTGAAGTTGAGCTTCTGGACTTTCATTTGCGACAATGCACGGATTATTGATTTTATAATATTTTGTTCTTTAATTCTTCATCGACCCAGGACAATTTCCAGTCAAAATGAGAATGCCATATCAGTGTATGACAAGATGCGGGGACATTCTTGTTGCAGCCAGAGGATCGAGCATAGACTCATTCAGATTTCAAGACGGATCACTACTATCGACATGGAAACCCCCTTCCAGCCAAGATGGTCAAGGCAGCAAAGCCCCGGAGACTGTTGCGGAAATCACCACCAAACTGGATAGCCGGAACTCAGAGTCATCTGTCGAAATTGCTCTAGACGCGGCGTCTCCTCCAGCAAAGAAACGAAAGCTTTCAAAGTCCGAGGAAAGCCCTGGCCATCCTGAAAGGAAGAACGGGAAGAAGAAACAGAACAATAGAGCTTCAGCTCTTTCAAGCGGATTGGAAACTCTAGCTGTGATTATATTGGCTTCGACGACCGATGGACGGCACGTGATCGCTGTCACTGGAGAGGACAAAAGCATTCGAGTGTTCGAGAATGTGGTGAAAGATGGGACGCAAGAGTTGAAGCAGCTCAGTCAGCGGTATGTTCTGGTAGAATTTGTTGTATGTTCTCTCCCTAACGGACTTTAGTGCTATGCCAAAGAGACCGTGTGCTCTAGTCATCTCGAGCGACAACTCCACAATCATCAGCGCAGACAAATTTGGGGATGTTTATGCTCTTCCTCTCTTCCCATCGGCGAATTACATCAAGTCACAAGGTCAAACACTAGAGCCCGCCAAACCATTCGTCCCAGCAGCAAATGAACTCACCATCCACTCTCAGCGGAATCGAAAAGCGCTCGAGAACCAGAAGAAGCATACTAACAAGGTTTCCGAGAAGACCGAGCTTTCGTTTGAGCATAGGCTATTACTTGGCCACGTTTCATTGCTTACTCATCTCATACTTGTTACTTCTGCCAAGAAGGACTATATCATAACCGCTGATCGAGACGAACATATTCGAATCTCTCGAGGAATTCCACAAACTCATATCATTGAAGGATTCTGTCTCGGTCATACCGAGTTTGTTAGTCGGTTGTGCATTCCTAGGAATAGGCCTGATATACTCATTTCGGCTGGCGGCGATGATGAGATTTTCGTCTGGGATTGGAAGTCTGGTGAATTGATTTCAAGAACGAATCTGACGAAACATGTTGAGGCGTTGAAGAAGAAGTTGGGTGGAGCAGAGATAGTTGATGAGTCAATAGAGCTAGTAAAGGTTGCTGTATCTGGTCTGTACCACACCAGAGCACACGTCGATGACCATCTACTGGACTTTATCATCGTCACTTGTGAAGGGTACGTTTTGAATAATACATTTTCTTCAGTAAAATGGCACCAATGCTAACCACCTCCAGTATCCCAGCACTTTTCTCATTCCACCTCCATCTCGACGGAGACCTCCTCCAAGACCCCCAAATCGTGGAACTACCAGGCAACCCACTAGCAGTACTCACCGACATTCCACTTCTAAGTGAAGGTAGTACGGGAGATATCGTCGTATCAATTGACACCGTTCATTTACCAGGTTCAACAACGGTACTCAGAAGTGAGCCGTCTGGAACGGAAAAGTGTTTAATGATTTTCCATCATTGGGATGTGGGTTTGGTACCTAGTGATGCGGCATACACGGAACCGGTGGAGGACGACGACAGTGTGTTGCGGAGTGGTGAGGGTATAGGTTGGTTGAGCAATTTGTTGTACAATTTAGAAAATTTGCGGAAGAGGGACGGAGATGGTCAAGATGCGTGATGCTGCACATGGTTTTGTTGAGGCTGGCTTTCATGAATCCTTTGGGGGATAGAGTCCTTGCTACAAAGAGGTCAAGAAACAATTGCTATAGAACGAAGGAGGCGCTAAAAGTAGTCGGTCGCGGCTCGCGGTGCTAAGATCATCAGGGTTATTACGTTTGTACAAGCAATGAGCGAGGGGCCAAGCAAAGGTACAATTCAAGCACAAGCAATAAGATTTCAACCAAACGTGCGTGGTCCTATATCCATTCATATCTCGTCCACTAATCTATCGGTCCCACACCTAGGACATTAATGGCCCTCCTCTGCTTCTCATATATCCTTTCATTCCAAATATTTACAATCGTATGTACAGCTTCTGCAACGTCGGGCCCTTCAACGCTTTGTATTATCCTCACAGCCCATTCAGCCCTCTCTTGAGGCACTGCCTTGTTAAATTTCATCTTGAGATTGATGGCGGCCTGTGTCAGGGCTCTAGAGACATCGGGATTTAGGGTTGCGTTGTGTCTGCGCAAGTACAAGAGACATTGCGAGACATTGCGAAGAATGACTCGAGGAGGTCGTGTCTTAGATCGTGCAAAGGCTACAGCCAATTTCGTGACAAGTTCGATTTTCTTGGGCGTAATGGGCGGGCTGCCGACGCGCGATTTAGGAAGTCTAGAAACGTCTCCACGGAACGGAATCCTTATAATATGCCATATGTGTGGCCAGGTGATATCCGGGTTATTGACTAAAGAGAGAACAAAGTTTGGGCAGAGCTCAGGAATGAAGCGTTGTTTATCCTCGCCACGCATATCGATGCACTTTCTATATAACCTCAGCGCAAAAGCACCTTCGCTCGTGACAGTGGCTTCGAGGATTCGACCAAGTAAGGGCATAGACAATGGCTTCTTATGCTCTTTCATATGGGAGAAAATGTTGTAGAGTGTTTGGTGCTGTCCGACCGCGAGTAACATGTTGATAAGTTGTTTTCGTAGGTTCCAGATCAGGTCTTCGTCATCTTCAAGCAAATGAAGCAAGGGCCCAAAACCCTCGCCTCTGGAGACCATTTTACGATGACCTCCGTTCAGATACTCCATATCCACTCCAAGGAGCCTGTCTTGTTCGATCCAATATTGAAGGATGATTGTGCTCATAATGTTTTCTTGAAGAGGCACCCCACAGGCCTCCATGGTCTTCCAGCTCCACAGAAACATCTCTTTACTCACACCTGGGAGCTGTGACGCCAAAAAGAGCCAGGTGTACCTCACATCAATAGGAACACCAGTAGCTGCTTCGTGAAATAGTGATATGCGCTTGGACCCGCGATGAAAGACGGAGAACAGTGTCTTCTCAGGTAGACACCGCAGAACTTTGGCAAGCTCTTGAGGAAACGAATGGAGAGCACGTTTGACACCAATATTCGAGTGAGATGATTCCGTAATTGTTGGTAGCCAGGAATCCACAAGTCTGTCTACCATAGTGCCTATTGCTTGTGTGGAGGCGTCCAACTGCTCCGCAGATAGTGTGCCTATCACACTAATAACTAGCTTCTGCACCTCCATTGTCATGGAGAGGTTCCCCAGCGCTGTCATGAATGATTTGGTGATAGCGACTTCAAGATAGTCTTTTCGAAGTATTCTGCAAGCCATGAATCCATCCCACATAGCATTGTAGAGGTCCAGACATTGATGTTCTGCTGCACTAGGTGAGGCCCGGCGCAGGTCCCTGGGGATGCCTTTTAAAGCGTGGATGATGGCTGTCTCCGGCGCCGTGCCGTGGGTGAGAGAATGCTTGAAATGTTGATTGAAGTCGTTGCAGATGGCCGGCAATTTATCGGGATCGCACGACTTTATCTTGCTACGGAATGTGAGTACGTCCTGATGAGAAAATGCTTTTGTTGTCACTTTGCTCTTGGAGACAGATTTCCGGACTTTGTCCTGCACCCGGGAGCGTGCTGGAGCAAAGCTCTCTGGTTCCGGTTCTCGACTTCTTGGAGCTTCCCACTGCCATTGAGATCTATCCACTTCCCAGAACGAACCCCATAGTGACGAGATACTGGGTAAAGGGGGTGGACAGTCTGCAGAAAGATGTGCCATGCGCCTTTTCCCCATCCGTCGTCGAGCTTCTAGAGGACCTGGTACAAAGCTCCCATACCGCCGGTGGATCTTCGAACCAAGAACAAAGCGTTGCCATTCATGGCGGAGGATATCATCGGCTATCCATAGAGACTCCAGATGTGTGGGGAGGTTTCGTTGCACTGCTCCGTGGCAGGCGCAAGGTCGGGGAAGCATGGGTTATCGAAAAGGATTCTTCATTTCATTCGTCGCTCCGTGTTGCGATGGTTCTTAGAGGTGAAATTGGCGCATTCGAGGGTATGGAGTATGGTTAAAGTCGTGGTAGGCGAATCGTGGGACTTCTGGCGAAGTGAGCAGATGCTGGTGGTGCTGGAGGTGCTGGAGGTGAAGCTTCGAGGTCTTCTGTGAGCTTCGTCAAAAATTGGCCTGATCTTGGCTAGGTCAATTGAGGCACCAACTCACCAACGTACCCCTGTTGTTTCCTAACTGCTTGTGCAATCGAGCTCAGGAACGACTTTCTGCAGCGCGGGGTCCAAGTGGGATAAACCCCTCCTGCCGAGGAGACTCATTCATTATCAAATCAACACAACACACATTATTCGCCATGGCCCATAAGTTTGAGCCTCTGCGGAATGATCTGCTCCTTCGAACGGCGTGGGGTGAGCTCAATCTTGTCAAATTGCGGAACTTTTACTGAAATTTCGAAGGCGAGAAGGTAGAGAGACCACCTATGTGGGTGATGCGTCAAGGTACGAATCCTACACTTTTTGAGCCGATGTCTTCATACTAATACAAACTGAAGCTGGGCGATACCTGCCTGAATACCATGAAGCAAAAGGCCAGAATGACTTCTTCGCATGCTGCCGTTCCCCAGAAATCGCCTCGACGCTTACACTCCAACCCATCGAACGATTTGATGGTCTCATCGATGCCGCCATCATCTTCTCTGATATCCTCGTTATACCTCAAGCTCTAGGAATGACTGTCGAAATGGTTGATAAGAAGGGTCCTCACTTTCCGACACCATTGAAGTCTCCAGATGATGGTCAATATGCTACGGTTCTGAGCAAGAAGGTCGATGTTGCTGCCGAATTGGATTATGTCTATAAGGCGATTACTATGACTAGACATAAGCTAAAAGGGAGAGTTCCTCTGTATGGGTTCTGCGGTGCTCCATGGACATTGTTCTGCTACATGGTTGAGGGAGGTGGAAGTAAGATGTTTATTGAGACGAAGACATGGATCTACAAGTATCCCAAGGCTACTCAAGACATGCTGCAGAAGATTGCAGAGGTCTGCGTTGAATACTTAGCCCTCCAAGTTCAAGCTGGTGCTCAGGTATGTTGCATGCTTGCGATTGGAGGATGTTTACTAACTGCAGACAGATCCTACAAGTCTTCGACTCATGGGCTGGTGAACTTTCGCCATCCTCTTTCAAGACGTTCTCTCAACCGTACCTTGCATACATCTCGAAGCATCTTCCAGGTCGGATAAAAGATTTGGGCCTGGAACCGGTACCAATGGTTGTGTTTGCCAAAGGAGCATGGTACGCACTGGATTCGTTATGTGATTTGGGATATCAAGTTGTCGGATTGGACTGGTTACAAGATCCAGCAGAGGCAGTCAAAATCAGAGGTGACAGGAAAGTTGTTTTCCAGGGAAACGCTGATCCTGGTATTCTGTACGGTTCGCATGGAGCCATAACTGCCACTGTTGAGGAGATGGTGAGGGGATTTGGTGGAGGAAAGCAAGGCTGGATTGCAAATCTTGGTCATGGTAAGTTAAGTATAATTGGTTCACGAGACTCTACTAACATAGTCACAGGTATCACTCCCGGCGTGAATCCAGATGACTTAAAGTATTACTTCGAGGAGATCCATCGATTGGCTGGTAGCTGATGTACCCATATCATATCAATGAATAGCTGTACATGACCAACGCCAAATCTCCTTCCACAAACGTGATCTCTCACTTCTCTTTGGAATAAACCCTCTCTTCTTCACCAATATCTTCATTCCTATCATGACTCAGCAAGACTCAATCATGACCCACCGAATTAACATACCAAACTTCAGGCTTCTCTTTGATGAACTTCTCCATAAGATCTTGCATCTCCTTGTTTTCCATAACTACGACCTCGATGCCTCGTTGCTTCAAGTACGCTTCTCCGCCCACGAAGGTCTTGTTTTCGCCGATGACTACTCGCGAGATTCCGTACAGGATGCATGCACCAGTACACATATCACAAGGTGACAAGGTAGTGAACATCGTGGCTCCTTTGTAAGCTGAAGCAGGGAGACGTCCGGAATTCTCTAGTGCGGCGGTTTCTCCCTATTCAATTTCAGTTCAGAGATCTTGAGAATGAGAATGTACGAAACTTACGTGGTGAATGGCGGAGCCTTTTTGGACTCGCATGTTGTGACCTCGACCGAGGAGTTTGCCATCTCGTGATATCAGGGCTGCTCCTATCTAAGATAATTCTTAGTATTTGAATGATTACAAGTGTTTTGTGTATTTGAGGTTATTTGAATGTCCAAAGTCATGTGGAACATTCTGAAAAGTGAAAGGTGGAGGGAATGTTACTCACTGGGACTCCTCCTTCCTTGTACCCAATCGTTGCCTCCTCGACGGCAATGGCGAACGCTTCTTGGTCGTTCATTTTCAACAGTGTATACGATGAGTGTTTTTGTGGTAGAGTTCAGAAGTTTGTAGATAATGACTTTTTCTTCTAGAAAAGTCGTGGTATTGAAGCTTCTGATTGTCCCATCGTATGAGGGGCATTACCTAACTCGCTTTTGTTATCTCTCGGTGGCCATGGGCTTATGACTTCTCAAACCAGCTTCCTTCTTTTGTATCAGAGAAAATATGAGCGTTCGATTATCTGCATACAATTCTTATTTTAACAAGAGGACATAAATTTTGTGGTTTGGGTCACTATCAGTGTAAATGTTCGAGGCTACAGTTGGTTTGCTGGCTGCTTTTTTGCAAGACGAGTGAGAACATCCTAATTGATTTTCAAGTAACGAAGAGCTTGAATAAGACATTGCGATGTAATTCTACATATCTACTTCAACCAGCTACACAACTATAGAGGAATTGTGTAGCCCGTCATTGTCCAGCAAAGTTGAAGGACATTTGCCTCTTCTGCCTCTTCTTTGCCCCTTCAGACCGAAAAAAGATGTCATCCCTTATCGCGATAAGGCAAAAATAACCAAGGGCCTTCTTCCCTGATCGATTGGCTCATCTGACGAGGAGATCCGGCGCCGCGCTTTTTGTCTTGCATAATGGAAGGAAGGCTATTCTGTTTATAGAATGCTCAGTCATGAAGAGGAACCATTTCGATGTTCTACGATGCTGAGAACATGAGTTCAGAGGGCAATATACATATCTGTAAACATTAGAGTAATCTTCTGAGTTGTTCCAGTGGCGTGAATTTTGGTGAGGTTTGCTTACAGTTCACGGTTTGCCGGATCAAAGAAATTTCTACAGGTGTGTTCTATCAGATTCCATCAGGCGGAGGCTGCAACGCTTTGGGGCTACCGCGAGCCGAACCTTCGAAACTGCATCGTCCATATTTTGCCTGGATCGAATTTACAACGAATTTACAACGAATTTCAAATCTCTTCCAGGCCAACCTCGACACCATTTCGAGCTTGCGGTCCAACGTTGATCCTTCGCGACTTCATACCATCTACTCTGATAGACTTTTTCGGGCGACGAGGAGTACGAGTCAAGGATACAGCCCTTTTGCGCCTCAGCCAGGCCTCTCAGCCTCAGACTGAATTGTAAGTGAACGTCTGCTGCCTGGGCAATTCCCATCCAACTGCACATCTAGATCGCCCCTTTATTGTCCCTACTTGTCTGGAACATTCTTGCAATCCAGCCTGACAATTTCCCAGCATAAGTCTTCCGGTTTCGCCTTCGCTTTCCCACTCTAGAAAGACAACTTCCCCCTGATACCTAGCAACAAGGCGATCGACCCAAACCTCCGCAGCCTTGCAATAATACATACAAGATGGCAAAAGACTCCAAATTCTACGATATCCTTGGCGTAAGCAACACCTACAAATAGTTGATAAACAAGACAGCTAAACAGTGTACCAGGTGTCGCCAACCTGCACTGAGGCAGAACTGAAGAAGGCATACAAGGTCGGGGCTCTCAAGTACCATCCTGGTAGGTAGACAAGACTCCAACCCTACGACAATCGCTGACAGACAATTAAGATAAAAATGCGCATAACCCAGAGGCCGAGAACAAGTTCAAGGACCTTTCACACGCTTACGAGATCCTCTCTGACCCCCAAAAGCGATCGATATACGATCAATATGGCGAGGAGGGCCTTGAAGGTGGTGGAGCAGCTGGTGGTATGAACGCTGAGGACCTCTTTTCTCAATTCTTCGGTGGAGGATCCGCATTTGGTGGTGGTGGATTGGGAGGCATGTTTGGCGGTGGTATGCAACAACGTGGTCCTCCCAAGGCCCGCACAATTCACCACGTCCACAAGGTCTCCCTCGAGGACATCTACCGAGGAAAGATCTCCAAGCTCGCACTCCAGAAATCCGTCATCTGCCCGAAATGCGATGGCCGTGGTGGAAAGGAGGGTGCTGTCAAGAAGTGCGCTGGATGTGATGGTCACGGAATGAAGACAATGATGCGCCAGATGGGCCCTATGATTCAGAGATTCCAGACTGTCTGCCCCGACTGCAATGGAGAGGGAGAAATCATCCGAGAGAAGGACAAATGCAAGGGCTGCAATGGCAAAAAGACAACCATTGAGCGAAAGGTCCTCCACGTCCACGTCGATCGGGGTGTTCGTACAGGCCACAAGATCGAGTTCAGGGGTGAGGGTGACCAAACTCCTGGAGTTCAGCCTGGTGATGTTATCTTCGAGATCGAGCAAAAGCCACATGCGAGATTCCAACGGAAAGACGATGATCTGTTCTACCACGCCGAGATCGACCTCGTCACTGCACTAGCCGGAGGTACCATTTTTGTTGAGCATCTCGATGATCGGTGGTTGAGCGTTGAGATTCTTCCCGGAGAGGTTGTTGCTCCTGGTAAGTAGCAAAGTGCGGATTCGCTTCTGAATTTTAGCTGACTCAAAAAGGTTCCATAAAAATGATTCGTGGCCAGGGAATGCCATCATATAGACACCACGACTTTGGTAACATGTACGTTCAATTCGACGTCAAGTTCCCGGAGAAGAACTTCACCCAAGACCCTGCTGCATTCGAGGCTTTGAAGGCCATCATTCCCCACTCCAAGTCCTCAGTTACTCCACCAGCGGAGACGATGACCGAGATCGTTGATTTCGAAGACGTTGATCCTAGCCAGCAAGCACGAGCCCAAGGTGCAGCGGCAATGGACGAAGATGATGAGGATGGACATCCAGGTGGTGGTGAACGAGTCCAGTGTGCCTCACAGTAAATGAGGGGCTTATAGCCTTCTCTGACACGACTTTTCTTTGGCATCATGATGCATCGGTTTGGTTTTGTCTGCTATGCACAGCGAGCATCGCATCAGGAATTTATGCAAATGGCTTCATGAGGGATGAGGCGACGCATGGGGCCAATGTGCAGATGTTCGAGCATAATTCACAAGCTTGCTAGCACTGGTTTTCTTCTGTTTTCCTGGCATCTTTTTCAGTCGGTGGTGCTGCGGGAGATGCGTTCTTCGGCGTTTAGACACGGATAGATAGCATGGAAAAAGAAACTTTGAAACTCTATGATCTTGTGGTTGATCATTTGTTGTGAATGTCTCGCAGGTAGGGACTTGATTGGGAATAGCCCAAGTCAAGCCATTTTTACCTATTTTTGATACTCCACTCGGAAGCATTTTGATACTGGGACAGCCTTATGGATGAAGGATTATTTGGATCCCCCCTGATTGGACAGTATGCACTTGCTGACTGTGCATTCGGCGGGGCTCGACCTAACCCGCCGATTGAGTCTTTCGGCCGTATAACTTCCACCCTTTTCCCAATCTATGCTCGAGTTGTCATTTTACGCATGCTGATGTTTTTGATACCCTGTTGTCCCGCATTAAACGAGGACGTTCAAGTCGAGCTTAATCGTTTCAAGCTTTCCCCGCCATCATTGGACGACCTGACGGCCCGGGCGTTGACAGCCCTCCACGTCCAACGGCCGTAATCGAGAAATCGTCAATATGGATTACTTCAACAACACAACCAACCAGTCCACCGAGGCTGGGCCCAGAGCCTCTCCCACCTCCATCTCCGCCCCTACTGGTCCAGCACGCCCCTCTGGATCTCCTCCAAACGCAGGGACATCCAGCACAAATGCTACCTCCTCAAACTCGTCAGCCCCGCGAATCAGGAGGAGAAACCGCATGATCACGAGTTGTCTGGAATGCCGCCGACGCAAGTTGAAATGCAACAAGTCACATCCATGCACGAACTGTGTGAAGTTCAACCGCGATTGTGTGTTCCTGGCACCTGCTCTCGATCAAGCGAGTCAGCTGAAGCTCACAGAGATCAAAGAGAAAGTTGGGTCTTTGGAGCGTTTACTGGAACGGGATGTTGCGAAGAGCTCGGCTTCCGCTTCGAGAACTGATCCTGGCCAGGAAAGAGCGTTGCCAGACGATGCTGAGGATGACTTACCGGCCAATGAGGACGAGAAGGACTTGGAGCCTACCCCGCTGGCTGTGGTCGATGCTGCATATGAAGTTGATGGAGAGGATGATGATCTTCTTGATTTGGGAATCCAATTGGGTAAAATGAGAATCACGGAGCGTATTGGCGGATTTTTTAGACCAAAGATTTCTCAAGAGGTTCGTACTTTCAAAATGTACTCCGAGAGCTGTCATTTGCCAACGATATTTGCTTGTTCAAGTTCCATTGTCCAAAGTCTTGTTTCTGTGGGCAAATGCACTTTCTCCTGCCCCATGTGTACTTTGGTCTCTCGCAGAGAAACTTGGAAATTTAACGCTCCAATGTTACTAAACGAGTTCCTTTGCCTAGAGCTTCGTCAGCACGAGCTGCACCTTGGATTAAAATCTGCTCAAAGGCTGTTGTGACAATCTGGAGCAAGTCACTTTTGGCAAACACTGTCCAGGTTGAGACTTTCGTCGCCCTCATGTGCTTTCCAATATCAAGTCTATCTTCATTTTGCTTCATTATTTCTTGATATATACTAATGCATCTTTGCAGCTCCAATTTACCATGTCTGATACCTTCATGACGGGTGATAGGGATAAGGATGATGCACAGGTGCTCGAGTCACCTTCTCACATGCCTGCGCCCCTACCGCCTGCCTCTGAATGGCTCAAAGCAGGACCTGAATATATGGTAGGTCTCAAATGTCCTAGTTCATGGAAGATTGAGTCTTGTACAGCCGCAGCCGACCGGCCGGATGTATCGATCCCTTATTCAAATCAAGCGATCACTTGCTGATCTGGATAATCACAGATGCCCTCCACAAGCTTCTTCTTCGGAGGCACATCTACTGGGGCAACCTCTCTTATTGACTTCCTCCCTTCGCAACTAGCCGCGGATAGACTTATCAAGCAATATTTCACATGTGTTCATCCGATTTGCCAGGTAGTCCATCGACCTACTTTTGAGAAGGAATACGATACTTTCTGGGATGAAGTCTCTCTTGGTATCGAACCTCCGCATACTGTCCAGACCATTGTGTTCGCAGCACTGTTCTCTGGTGTTGTTAGTATGGATGAATCTACTGTCACCCGAGAGTTTGGAGTTGCGAAAGCAAGTCTCGTGGATAATTTCAAGCTTGGCACGGAAACGGCTCTATCAAGAGCCAACTTTTTACGAACGACAAAGATTGAAATCTTGCAGGCATTTGTGATGTATCTGGTAAGGATATCTTCTCAATTTAGGTGGTCCAAAGACGCTGACTCGAGAATCAGATCCCACTATGTCGATCAGAAATGTCTCGAGCGCATTCAGTCTTGCTCGGAGCCGCAATCAGGATGGCAGAGTGCATGGGTCTCCATCGAGATGGCCAGGCATACGGGATGAACCCTCTCGAAACGCACGTACGCCGTCTTGTCTGGCATCAATTGTGTTTCCTGGATATCCGCACTTGCGAAGCTCAGGGTCCACGGCCGTCAATCAGGCGTGATGAGTTTGATACCAAACTTCCACTCAACGTCAACGATATTGATCTTCATGCTACTGGAAAAGCTCCAGTAAGTGCTGATCGTTGGACTGACGCTACTTTCTGCTTGATCCGTTTCGAGATTAATGAGATGATGAGAACTATCTGGGTTGACAGGCCCAGGATAGAGAGAAGGAAGATTAGCTTGACCGCGGTGCTGGCTAAGATTGAGACGTTCCGTGCGAACATGGCTGTGAAGTACGATCATCTCATAGATGATAGGATACCGCTACAGAACTGTGCAAAGATTGTCAAGGTATGTAGTTATTTCCTCATACGGAACATCCATAACTTACTTCACTTAGGCACTTTTATTGTCCCGACTTCATATCATGGTCCTCCACCGATACCATAATTCCGTGGTAGCCCCAATGCCAGATCGGCTTCGCAACATCATGCTCGCTTCAGGCACCACAACAGTCGAAACCGCCGTAGCACTCGAAACTCTCCCAGAAGTAAAGCCATGGGTTTGGTACACAGGGGCGTACCAACAATACCATACGGCCTTCCTCCTTTTGATGGAAGTCTACGTATATCCTCAGCGCAAAGAGGCTGATCGAATCTGGGCCTGTCTCGACTACATCTTTGAGACCAATTCCCCCGAGCCTAGACGTCTAAAAGGAAAGAAAATCCTCTCCGAACTCCAACAAAAGACAGCGATCTACCAAAGCATGCGAGGAATGCGAGCCCCAACCGTCATGGAAAAGCACGTCGGACAGCGAGAACCTCGAGTTGTAGACAGCACCAGCAAGCCCAATACTGGTGACACAAATGTCGTCGGAGGCCTCCATTACATTAATCCCAAACGAGAGGAGCCTTCAACTTCAGGACCGAGTTCGCCTAGTGGACCAGTGTACAATTCTGCTAGTAATTTGCAGGGAGTGCCTGGTCCAAATATTGGACGTATGCCTTTGGCGGATATGCAGTTTGCGGGAGTATCGAATGGGGAGAGTCTTTGGGCTCTTCCGAGTTCGCAGAGTCCGGAGGCAAGTAGTGATACAATAAGTATTGTGGGCCAGGCTCCTATGGCTGCTCCTCCGGCAGGAAGCGGAGGACCTCCTGGCCCTCCTGGCAACTCAGGAATGGATGATCCTATGGCGGACATTGATTGGGTAAGAACTTCTCTTGTCTATAGACACTCTGCTTACGCAAGATAGGACGCTTTTGATGCCTTGTTTCCTCCTGATCACCAAGCGGCGTTGGAGGCTCCAACTTACCAGTTTCCAGGGTTTGCTCCTGGTTATGCTCCTGGTAACCAGGGGTTTACTTCTTACTAGTAACTTCTTTTGGGCGGCAAGCTTGCTGAACCAGTTATATTGGCTGGTCTTGACAGATCACAATGAGCCTCACGGCATGAATACTTCTAGATCCCATAATAACGGAGAAGAAAGGACAATTACTATATAGTTATGACATATGAAACGATTTACGTATGATGATATATCAAAAGAAATGTAAAACTCACATTTGGGAGTTCATAATTTCAGACGTGGTTTTGGTTATCAGCGCAAAAAGTGCATTCTCCTTTAGAAGCTCATAGTACACAGAAAAGTGCGCCATTCTTCCCAAGCCTTAATGTTGATACATTTGTGACGCTTCCCGCCCATGCAGCCATCTAAACATCAAGATCCATTTTCTCTCCCAACGCCGTCTCTCCACCTTCCAATTCGTGTACTGTAACATACTTGCTGATCTCCTCTCTTGTAATAACCTTCTCGTTCAGGACAGCCGTAGTTCCTCTCTTGAAAACATAGCTCTTCTGCTTCTTGCTTCGCTCGTTGGGCTTGATGTATCCACGCTTCAGAGTCGTCTTGTCCTTCGTAATGACCGCAACATCAACATTCGATCCAGAACCCAAGTCGTTGAAGATACCAGCTTGAATAGCGTTCGATGCTAAATCAATAGCCTCCTGCTCCGTCATCTTCGACTTCCATTGCGTCTCAAACACCGACATGGCTGCCAATGAACCAGAACCCATGGTGACATAGGGGAGCTTGTCCGTGCTTCCGTGTGCGTGAACAGTGAAGAGCCCGACACCTGTAGGATCAACGCCAGCTACGACTAGGTATGCGCCAATGTGACCTTGGTATCGGAACAGATGTTGCTTGAGCATGGTCATGCAGGTAACGACTCGGGGTTTGCGGCCGGTGGAGAGGGAGTGGAGTTCGAGTTGTGAGGAGATGAGGGCGGTTGTGAATTCGGTGTCTGCTGCTGTACCGGCTCCAGCACACCAGATTTGAGGGGCGATGTAATGAAGCTTCTCGCAGTTCTGTTCGGACTCTGGTGAGCTTGATTCTAGCTTCGAAAGAGCTATACTATCATACCTTATCTGCTACTATTGGACCACTGGTAGCTCTGGTGTCTGCGGCGATCTGTTTGAGCAAGAATTAGCATTTGATTCAAGCTTCTGAAGCTCGTTGGATGAGGCCGGGTTCCGAGTTGTATCGATGTTCAGAACTCAACAGACAACTGGGCTCCAAGAGACTGAACGTACCACGACACCCCCATCGAATATGCACCCAACAATCGTCGTTCCCGTACTCGTAGCCTTTGGAAGTGGTACACCTCGTGCGTGCAAGGCCGCATTGCGGGTGTGGTTGGAGAAGTCGAAACCAGGCATGTTGACAGGTAGAGCTCTGAGAGCCCAAAGTCGACTCGTATCGGGTCTGATAAGATTCGAAGCTCGGAATTGCTTTCAGGGACAGTCGAAGTATTGGGAGGTTGATGAAGATTGTTCGGGAGCTTGTTGTACCTCGAGGTAGCTAGCTGACGCGGGCGAGTTTGCCTGGTCCCCTTGAGACGTGTTGGCCACGTGACTGTATATTGCGCGACGGCAGCTTGCGATAGCTACCTGCTCAGCTTTTTCCTACGCAGCATTTAATTCTACCAAGGAGATTCACTCACGCTTCCGATTTAAAAGTCAAATGTCCCGCGCTTGACCTTCCCGTTCCCTCGACTATTCACACCTTTTCGAATTGCAATCCTCGACAATCGCGCTCCCACTGGCTCGACTTCATCAACACCCCCAATGCGCCAGAGCATCCCATGAACCGCGCGCCCTCCAAAAGCCGGCTACCTTGCAACCGTTATGGCTTTTAGCTTTGGAAATGCTGCTCCGGTGGCTTCAAGTGGTGGAAATGTACAAATGGGAGAAGATCTAGAGGATATTCAAACAGAGGTTCGTCCATCTCCCCAGACCTTCCCAGCTTCAGCCAGGTACTAATCCTTCTGCAGATGCTAGGGTTTCTCGCCCTATCCGGAGAATCGAAGATCCAGTTGCTCCCTACAGCTTGGCCATCAGACCAGTTACCCCCGCCAACGGCATGTCTTATGAGTATAGCTTCACGGAAAGGATTGGTCGCAGCAGCAGCCCCAGATGCTATCATATTGGCGTCGACAGAATCGGTCCGGAAGGCTTTTGAGGGGACAGAAGCAGGAGATGACAAAGTGAAGCCTTTCAAACCGCAACTGAAGATACCCATGCCTATGAGAGTCTCGCAACTGGCGTTTACGGCAGACGAATCCTACTTAGTGCTTTCAGCTGAGAATGGTGGTGGACTAGCAGTTTATGATGTCGAGGCATTGATCAAGGGCTCTACCACGGAATCAGCGTTTCAAATTGCAACAAATGGACAGTCCTTGAGAGCTCTGGCGCCGAATCCAACGCCCGAAAAAGGAGAGCTCCTTGCTCTGGTGACCAATGATGGAAATCTTATGATGGCCAATCTCAAAGGGCGAAACTTCATATCTGGAAAGAATGGACAAGTCTTGAAGGATGGTGTCAGTTGTATTTCATGGAGTACAAAGGGCAAGCAGCTAGTAGCCGGTCTCGCCAATGGAACCGCCTATCAGATGACCCCCGAAGGAGAAGGGAAAGCAGAGATACCACGACCTCCAAAGGTGGATGCGGGTGACCACAGTGAGTTCATTCCTTGCCTGTGTAGAATTCATTCACTAACATCAGCAGTATCATCAATTACTTGGCTTGAGAATCAAGTTTTCCTTACAGTCCATACTCCATCGAACTTTGATCAGAGCCAAGCACCAACGTCCACATTCCATATTGTAACCAGGAATCAAGGCCCAGGGCAGCCATCAAGTACGGCAACTTTCCTCTACCAGAAAATTTCCGACCCCGCTGCTCCGTACGGTCTCAATCGCTCTCCGCCGCATCATTTCATACTTAGATTGAAAGACTTCCCACCTAGTCTCCAAGATGTCCTCATGATTGCTTCGACAGCTTCAACGGATATTGGTCTCTACAGCAGGTCTAAGACACCTCTGACAAATGCTAAGCCGGCCGACAAGATCTCAGGAGTATTTACAATGACGGAGATGACTGACGACTCCCGTCGTGCACAACTCCCCATGACCGCAGAATTGAACGACACTTCTCCTATTGGATTTGCACTTGATCTTTCCAGTAAGGAGAAGGCTCGAAAACCTATCCCGACTGATGAAGACATTGCTGAGACGCCAACTCCGGTTCCTGCCCTTATGACCTTGAATAACGAGGGAGTTCTAGTGGCATGGTGGATTATCTATTCTGACTCTGTCCGACAGGGTACCGCTTATCCCGGTCTAGCTGCCATTGCGAGTGCTGCACAACCGTCACAACAAAGTCCCGCGCCAGCAGCAGCAACGAGTGGAGCATTTGGTGCAACTGCGAAACCTGCATTTGGGACAAATGCCTTTGGTTCTTCCGCGCCTGCCTTTGGAACCCCACAAGCTGCACCAGCTTTCGGAGCACCTTCCCAGCCAGGTGCTTTTGGCGCTCCCTCGGGCCTTGGCCAGAAGTCATCACTATGGGGTACACCCGCTGCAACAACGACGCCTACGACTTCTGCGGCTTCTGCGCCAGCTTTCGGGTCAAGCACATTTGGCTCAACACCGACAACCTCCAGCACTACCCCAGCCTTTGGCGCCCCATCCTTTGGTGCAACTAGTACCCCGGTCTTTGGACTTGGAAATCGGGCCTCCCCGTGGGCATCTCAATCAACTGCTCCGAATGCTGCATTTGGCCAGGCCAGCGGTTTCAGTAAGTCAGCCTCAGTATTCGGATCGTCGAGTCCGGGCACAGGAAGTGCAGCTCCAGCGGCTTCTGGCTTCGCCGCGTTCGCTACAAAGGGAGGTTTTGCGGCTGCAGGATCTCCGACCAGCGGTGGCAGTATTTTTGGATCCAAGCCTGCCACAAATCCCTTTTCGACACCTGCTACTAATAGCGTCTTTGGTGGAGTGAGAACCGAGGATAAACCTACAAGCACCTTTGGCTCGGGAGGATCCGGGGGCTTTGTTCTTGGCTCAACTTTCAAAGGGGATGGATCTGCTAAGGACGACGGACCAATGGCTTCAAATGCTGGAAACGCATTCTTCGGAGGAGCTTTCGGCAGTGCTCTTGGCGAGACTGCAAAGTCCCCTCCTGCACAAGCTCCAGTTTCCCAAGAAGCTGATATGGATTCTGACGACAAGCCAGACGAGGCACCAAAGGTAGCATCGCCAAAGGCACAATCAACTACCCCAGCTTCTACACCAGCAGGACCCAAGACTGGTTTGTTTGGCACACCAATAGCTACACCTGGTGGACTTACACCTGGCGGGCTCTTTGGATCAAAGCCACCAACTTCGACTCCGACAGCTACACCTGCCTCGACCGGTTTTAGTTTCGGTGGACCGAGTCAACCAAGTCAGCCAGCGGCCAACACCTTGAAACCAGGAGGCTTCAGCTTTGCAAACTTGGGCTCGACCAATCCTGGTCCCAAGACACCAACTTCCAATGCCGCACCCTCACTGTTCTCGCAATCTAAGACACCACCATCGCCTAAGATCAAGGAAGAGCCTGTCTCTGAGACCCCAGTTTCTAAGATTCCCGAAGCCCCATTGCCGCCAGACACTACAAGTAAAACTACTTTTCGTATTGGCGAGTCCTCTGGCTCCTCCATCGCTGGGACAGATGCACCTTTGCCTCCCGATTTTATGTCCAAACCTCCCACCGCCACTGATGCACCCTTACCTCCTGATTTCATGCCTAAGCCTGCACCAAATGCCTTGCCGGCCCCTGAAGTACCCAAGGAGAACGCAAATAAACCAATTCCGGCAGATATGATACCACCTAGTGACGTACCTGGAGGTCCAGAAGACGAAGGCGATGATGACTCTGACTTTGTGACAGAAGAGGATGAGGATGAAAGCGGAGCTGAGGAAGGTAGCGATGAAGGTAGTGGTGAAGATGTTGCAAAAGACTTGAGTCCAACATCAGAAAACAACCAGACACCAGGATTCACTCCACAGAGCTCATTTGGTCAGAAGAAGCAAAGCCCAAACGACACCTTCACAAATATTTCTCGGCCTGGCCAACCACCAAAGGGGCGATCACTTTTCGGAGAGGGCCTTGCACCTCCAGTCCTCGCACCTCCGAAGAACTTAGCAAGCCCTCGTTCCCCAAGTCCTGTTCGCAATGCAGTGCCTAGTCGCATGCTACGTCCTGATAGAGTTTCGAGTGCTCCTGGATTTGCTTCACAGATACTCGGATCTCGACCAACTACTGCCCGCTCGGCGCCAAGCCAGGACACGTTTGCACTCTCCCAGGAACAGCACAAGGCAGAAGAGCAACGCCGCGCCGAATCTAGGGCTCGAAAGGAAGCAGAAGAGACTCAGATGCTGGTGGACAAAGATGATGATGACCTCCAGAATTTTCTTGCGTCAGACATTGTCGGTACCAAGAAACTGGATGGTTTCCAGAGCCGCGCAGAGTATACCGGAATCAAGTCAATGGATAGCGTCGCAGCTCAGGTCGAGACGGTTTATCGAGACATTAACTCTATGATCGACACACTAGGCTTAAATGCAAGAGCTCTGCAATGTTACATGAAAGGTCACACTGAGCAATACAAGAACGAAGGGCGCAACAGACATGATCTCGAGGGCGAGGACGAGTGGTGCTTGGTCGAAATTGAGAACTTTTCGAAGATCATTGAGCGGGATCTAGCTAAAGATCTTGAGAATGGGCGAGTGAAAGATGTGGCTCATAAGCTCGAGACCTGCAACGACCTTGAGAAGGATCTAATTCGACTTCGAACAAAACACGAAGACATCAAGAAGATCATCGACTCTCACCATGATCCTAATCATATCGCTCTCGCCCGCGCACAGCCTCTGAGTATTGAGCAGGCTACACAGCAACACGACCTCCGAAAGGAATACACCAAATTCCAGAAACTGCTATCCGAAGCCGAGGAAGCCCTGACATTGCTCAAGGCAAAGACTGTTTCTCAAGCTACGTCTAACGGTAGATACTCTGGATCAAATGCTCCTACCGTCGAGGCTGTCATGAAAACTATCACCAAGATGACAACCATGGCCGAGAAGCGAAGTGGCGACATCGATGTCCTCGAGGGGCAGATGCGTCGGCTCCGCGTCGGCTCGGTCATGAGCAACGGCGGCAGTCGAGAAGGCTCACCATTCGCAACGCCCTCCAACAATCGAGCATCCTTACGGAACCCGGGAGCTTCGACTTCGAGTACCTATGGACTATTCTACACACCAGACAGCATCAAGGATACCCCCGCGCGTTTCCAGAGCTCGATCATGTCGAACAGAAGCACGTTCTCCCAAGGCTCACCAAGAAGAAAGATGAGTGGCTATACAGCTGAGGAGAAGGCGCAATTAAGGAGCAAGGTGGCGAGGAAGAAAGAAGTGATGGAGAAATTGAGGAGCGCGCTGCAGAAGGCAGGCACTAATGTGAGACTTATGAATGATGAGTAAGAGAGGTCTGGAAAATGTATAGTATACTGGGCGTTTATTAGCGAGGCTGCATTGGAGCTAGCGATAATTTGAAGGCATTGAATGGTAGCATAAAAGAATAAGAATGTAGTATTTGAACTACCTCGATATTGTCCTCTCGAATTCAAACGATAGTACCTGTGAATTATCGTGTACTAAGAAGAAAGCCTACGAATATCTCGAGAATTTTTGAAAGGACGGAGAATGCTACGATCATGACTTCATTAACAGAAAACAAGTACTCTGGGACAAAATGATGTCCTCGGTAAGCAATGAGTACCTAGCAGAATTTCTCACGATAAATGAAGGATGCAAATCGATCTCCTGAATCTTAACAATGCTGAAGTTTGATAGCATGTGTCTAGGTTTATCTTTCTCGTGAGTGAAACATCTGATCCAAAGTATCGTATACTGTGTAGAAAAGAACTGACCAATGTCCCTGAGCCATTGTGGACAATCTTGATAACAAAAGGAAGCCTCGCAATACCAATCCCACGCATTTTCCTCCAAGCTTCCCATTTCAGTATCCAATTCAATCTGTACCATCTTCCCCAGTCATCCATTCGCAGGAGAATCTCCCAGACCTTCGAGGACATTCTACAGCACACCTCTACCCCATCCACCCACCGACATCCTGCAACACCCTCTCCCCCACCCACACCACACGCACCCTCCTCCTGTCAGACATCCTTAACGAATCCGACCTCGACAACCCTATCAGTCTGTACGCGTAGATTGGCCACTTTCGTCCTAGTGTTCTCTCGAATCCAGAGCTACCCATCGAATTAGCATATGACTCCTTTCCGAATGTTCCAAGAGCTCAGGAACTTCGAGACATGTCCCAAGAGCTAGGTAGACGAGCTCTTGAGACAGCTCTTAGCTCCGGAGCTCCCAAACAAAAGAACAGCATATCAGTACGCGAATAAGCACGTACGAAAGCACTAAGCAAGATCTTGCGCCACAGCTTAGTCCCAGCCTTAACCCTCAACTGCTCCTTCCCAATTATGTAAAGTATCTGGCGGTCAAAAGCGTGTTGCACCTTCGCCAAATCAGCCGCGATGCTTTCCTCCGTAGTTGAGGTCGAAACTGATTGAGCCTTTGAATCGGGGTCGCTGAGGCTCTTCTCATCGCGAGGAAGAGGTTCGAAGGATATTTCGCGGGTGGTCTGGAGTCGAATGTCCGTTGGGTCTCGGGGCATTACACGTTGTCTGATGATGAAGTCTCGGATTTGTTCGCAGACCAGCGCTCCCAGATCAGGGGTAATGACTTCGTCCATGTAGCCATGTCTTACGACCAATCTATAGCAATTGGGAATTGCAACGCCTGGCGGAATTGTTAGAATCGTGGTCCATCTATTAATGCGATCCCCAAGCCTGGGAGTGTCATCTCAGTGTCCCCGCTCTCCACGATCATTCTGAGTGTATACTACCAGCGAAGACAATGCAAATAGAATTCGTTACACTTACGGGATACTGTATATCGAAGTTCTGGGGCAACTGAGGGCGTCTCCAGAGGGCGGAGATGGAAGAATACCATGACCTGAAAAATATGGGTGAGCACGTGACCAGAGAGGGGTTAGGAGGAATTGGCTCTGAATCGGCTGGCGAACCTCTGGTGCAGCAATAAGCTTGCTCAAGAAATGGGTGAACACTGCTGGTGTCGTCTCGCCAGCTTTGTCGAAAAATATGCCGAAGCCTCTCGTTACTGAGAGGTCGTCTCCACCATATTTGTCCGTCAACTTGATCATTCCGTTCGCTCCTCTCTTGACCAAGTGCGTCGTTGGGAATCGGTCCTCAGTTTCTGCTGCCCACTGTTGTTCTTTCCCGAATCTCCAAAGAATCAAGAAGCATGCAAGGACGGCCGAGAGTGTTATAGTAAACCAAGCACCTTGAGGAACCTTGGTAAGAGCGGAAGACATATAGAGTCCATCAAGACCTGTTGATCAAAGGCCTTGAGTTAGCTTACAACTTTAATACATTTCAGAGATATAGAGAAGTGCATAAACTAGTCAACCTAGTTCGTATACTTTGAGGGGGCGAGGAGAATAACCCAGGAGTCCCGGGACTTTCATAACTACCAAAACAAAGGAGAAAGGGAGAAGTTTCGAAAGCCTACAAGCAATTGTCAACCATGGCAGGAAGACGAAATAGATCGGGATACGCCAGACGATCAAAGCTGCTAGGCACACCATACCTGTTCATCAAAATCTCGAAGTCAGCTTACTGCAACAACCCCAGAGACGGCACGAAAGAGTGCATGAATATGCGAGACATTGACACTTACAACTGTCGAAAAGAGTGACAAACATAACACAGACTCCGTAAGCATTTCCGAGAGAAGTCGTATTATTGTAGATGGCGGCGACCAATACAGTGCCCAGCATGAGTAACCAGTTCAAAAGTGGCACATAGAGCTGTCCATGGAACTTCTTCGACGTATGGACCACTTTAATCTGTGGAAAGTACGACAGCTTCATGACCTGGGCCATCAATTGGAAAGTAGCCGTGATTATCGCTTGTGATGCAACAATGGCAGCCAAGATAGCAATAACGAGACTCGGATATAACATTCCAGGAGGAACTGACTTGAAGAACGGATTCTCGTAAGCTCCAGGGTGGACACTGATATGAGCAGCCTGGCCAGAGTATGCCAGGAGAAGGCAGGGGAAAGCATAGCATAGCCAACTCAGCTGAATCGCTCGTCGGCTGAAAGCTCCCAAGTCGGCAAACAGTGCTTCCACCCCGGTGAAAGCAAGCAGAATACCTCCGAGCATTCTCCAGCCATCGGTCTTGTTTCTGATCATAAATTCGAAGGCGTATGCTGGGCTGAATGCTTTCAAAACCGAGTAATCGAACATCGAGAGATTATAGATGCCGAAACCGGCGTTGAACCCGAGCCAGATGATGACGATTGGAGCGAATGTTACAGCAATTTTCTCTGTTCCGAATGGCTGAATAAGGAACAGCAGAATCAGGATACCGCAGGTTGTTCCGACAACAGTCGCTGATGAAATGTCCGGCTTTACGACATTGAGACCTTGGACAGCTCCCAACACTGATTGCGCAGGAGTCAGGACGCCGTCAGACATGACCATGGTTACCGCAAGAATACCAATTGTCTTGAGGAGGCCTAGAAAATGTGAATTCTATACTTATGAATGTTCCAGGAAAGAAGGGTTATTCATTACCTCTGAGAAATTTGCTTTTCTCCATGCGAGCGCGAATACCACGAGTAGCACTTTTAAGATCATTTGTAAGATGACGCTCCATCTTGGTCAAAGAAGCTTCACGAGGGTCACGCTTCGTGATATGCGCCTAGAATGTCCCATCAGCTCTTGTACAATCATACCATGAATTAGATAGAGCACACACATATCTGGAAAGCAGGGAGTAGGTACTGAAAGTCCCTCCCTCGCCCTCATTGTCTGCATGTAAGATAACCAAAACGTATTTGACCTGCACCTTTAGCAATGGCAGTGATTCGTGCAACATCAAGACTTACAGTCACCATCATAGTCAAGGACCAGATTATGACTACCACACCAAGTGGCTACATCAGCCTATCTGGAACTGTCTTACTCAGGTGGTCGAATACGTTTTCTACTTACTAGAAGGCGACATCTCCGAGTCAGCTTACTTCTTCTAGAGTTATCGAGAGTCATCCGGGAGTCAAATGTACGCTTCTGGGGTTGCAGCGAGTAAAACTATGAACAGTGCTCAGTGGAGAAATATCCGTACCTAGATAACACACCAAGCAAGTCCTCATGGGAGGGCTCGCTTGAGAAAGTGGAAGAGTAGACATAGAGAGGACTGTTGATAGAAAGTCAGCTTGGTGTTCGGCAAAGATTATAGTCATTGCACTGAAGTTGTGCTTTAATGCCGCAGAGTATGAAAGACGACGTTGATGGTATTGGATGGAAGTATTGTCCCAAGTTAAGTTGTACATTCTGACTGGTGTGGATGCTGGGCTTCCAATGATCCCAGGCGATGGTAGTCGAGGTTGAGGGGAGGGGAGGGTTCGCTTACCTGGTGCCGATATCTCCATAAATTACCTAACGAGGAAGATCAGCATGTGCATTCAGCTTTCTGGAATGATTTATCTTACTCCAATGCTCTGATAAGCAAGATAGGCAAGCATTTTGCCCTTGAAGACCTGAGGATCAATGTCAGTCAACTGTCGGTACCTTTAGAGTAGACTATTAGAGTACCTGTTTCTGCTTGAAATCGCCGACCTGACGAAGCCCAGCATCTTCCTCGCCATAATCTTCATTGTCTTCGAGCTTAACACCTCTTCTCTCGACCGATCGAGAGCGAATGCTGCGTCGTTCAAGAGAACGACTGCGAATGCGAACGACACCACCAACACCCGTGGCATCGTAGGACCGTTTTGGGAGATTCTCCTCAATCTGTATCGTCGCCATGATGCCCAGGAGCTAGAGAATCCAGCAGAGCACTCGGAAAGTTTACGGCACGGGACGAAAGACAACGTCTCGTTAATGCACCAGAAGATCTTGGCAATTGATATTGGGTATTCGGCGTCGTCGAACACTTGATAAAGCTTGAAGAGAGGGGGAATGCCTGGAATGATATCAAGAATGTGCGAACCCCTCGGCTGACCGCCTGGCCACTCCGCGAATAAGCGGCCATACCAGTTAGAGCTCCTGCGATCACGGAATCCAGGCTCCTACGGGAGCTGCAAGCCACACAATGCCAACGACACTCCACTCGCAGGCAATGTCCTACTCCGTAGAGATCCCCGAGCTTTCACTCGACAAACGCTGGTCCCTAGAGGTCTCCAAATTCCCCCCATGTACACATTTGGCGCCTCTCTGAACGAGGACGACTCGCATGCCCACGTGCGGATGCAGACCGACATCTAGGAATGTCCCGCGGCCATCCCGTCAGAATGGACCCTCTTTTACGATCCTTGAACATGCGTTTTGATAGATAAGAGCTTAATCCCTCAAATCAGCATGCAGCATGCGGTGACAACAAGAGGCTAGTAATAGAATCTCTTCTCCCAAAACTTTCGGGATCTAGATTTCTCTTGGCCATAGCTCCTCTAGCTCACATACAACAAAAATCATCCTCAAATCCATTCCTCTACCTTGACTTTACGACGAGTCGAAAAAGGAAAGTCCTCCCATGCCACTGGTTCTTGCCGGGCCTTGCCGACGTTGAGCCATTTCTCAGTCAGCCGTCAAGCTACTTCCCCGGCCACTCGCAATTCGCTGAAGTTTGAAGAAAAGCAAGATAGAAGTGCCATGCTTGCACCACTTTCCCATCTCATGGACTCCAATGATCGAAGAGGCGCGAACCCAAATAGACCCACTGTGGTTGAAAACGAAGAGAGAATGAACATGTGAAGTGAAAGCATCGATCGATCAGTATTAGTTTTCAGCATGGACGGACATCGCATTCCGTAATCGTCTATCTCTCGTCTTTTGGTATCTGTATATCCATCTCATCTCAGTTGCAGTTGCAGCATAATATCCGTATTATTGGGCTGACAACGTGAACGCAACATTTCCCGTGGAAGCACCTCCGATGCAAGTCGAACTAAATGTTCCAGTGGGACAGACAGCTCTAGCGGCTCGCACGCAGCCTTCCCATCTTCCCTTGCTGATGTTGATTGTTGCACCAGATGTGACAGCATTGAGGTTGAAGAGCGCCGTTCCGGATGAGCCAGTCGTTGATGTTGGTGCTCCGCCACATTTTGTGATTGCGCCTGCTATTCCATCGCATATTCCGAGTTCTGCAACGTTTTGACTGAGGGAAATTAGCATTTGAATTGGTGGAGCGATGCCGGGAAATCAAGCAGATGTTACACAAGATCGGGATTTATCTTCGTGTCTCCTGATCGTCCCGAGCGGATGGGAAGAGCTTACTCGTGAAATACAATATTGCTATTGTTTGTTAGTAGGAAGTTCAACTCCGTCTGGGGCTTTTGGCTCACGCTGAGGTATCTATACAAGTCGTTCCGGTCACGGCATTAGGATCAACTGTTGTAGAAGCGCGAAGACGGATAATCTCCAAGTGATCCGGGTTGATAGGTGAAGGGAAAGGAATGGCCAAGACGCATGCAGAAGCAGCCAATACCAGGCCAACGAACTTTGCGGTATACATTATGAAAGATCTGCTGAGCGTTCTTGGTTTGCTGAAGTGATCGTGTAGAAGTGGAACGGCGTCAAGCCTTGAAAGTACAAATAGAAGAGGGTCAATGAAACACCGGACGAACGAATGACAGCGATCGCAGATCGTGAAAGTACAAAAGATGAAGATCACAAACATCAGACGAAATCACCGACATAAGTAGCACTTGCTATTGTGCCAAGTCTTCCATGGGTTCGTTGTTTGGACAAGATTGCGGTTTCTGGAACAAAATGATTCTTGAAATTGGTGATCAAACTGCGCCTTCATCTCGTCTCCACGAAGTGTCAACTCAATCTGATCAGATTTTGGAAGTGATGCGGTTTCAAAAATCGTGAGTCGGGGGTTTGAGTCGTTCGCTTCACACCTTTGAAGGGTTTTGAAACCCAATCGCGAAACAGGGCTCGGCCATCCGCCTCCGAACCGCACGATGAGGCTCGACCGTTTCTTTATCTGATCCTGGTGGGTTCATCGTAGCTTTTTGTGTGATTACTGCGTTTAGAGACGTTCGTACTCGGCTTGTTGTTATATTGACTTCTTCTTGAAGACTTGGTTGCTGAGGTCGTAGTTAAATACTGTTGTACGAGCGAATTTCGATGCTCAAAATTGCCTCATATTCCTTGGATGCTGCATGTCCCCTGCCCAGTGCAATATTGCCTAGCGACGTTGACCTCTCAGAAACTCTCAGTTAGTCATGGAAATCTCATGGAGCACTTGCTGTCCCTACAATTATCCGGACAATTATCCAGATCTTGAACATGGGGTTAGATCTCTGTATGTAAAGTCATTTTGGTATCTCCGACATTTCTCAGATGAATTTGTCTGTCCGGACAATCGACTTTCACATCTTGCAAAATGATTGGCATGAGTTGGAAGGAGTCTGTAGATTGCGTGCCTCTTCATTTGCAAGCAAATAGCCCAAAGCAACGCCAAAACCCCGTTAAATTCTCAGCCATAACCCAGATACCATGTAGGAGCTCTTCCTAGTACCACAAATGCCCTGCCATAAATCAGATTCCATCAAGGGCTCTTCCTTGCACCACAAACGCCACACAAATTGACATCCCCTGAGTTTAGATACACTCCGTCCTTACAGGTTGAGCTGCTACAGCGCCAGGTGTTGGGCACAAAGTCCGGCTTGAGGACATTCGAGCAGGTCATGCAAGTCAATGCCATTGGCTCATTTTCAACGGAACAGAGTGGACAAGCCCCCTCGACTGCCGAGGTCACTGCTGGAGTAGGTTTCCTTGCCACTGCCTCTGCCTTCTCGGTATCTTTACTAACCTCAGTCGCAGCGGAGAAACTTTCCTGTGGGTGCGACTGGGTGGTAGAAGGTAGTCTAGTAGATTGTGTAGACAGCCTCTCATGAGCCTTATCGATATCCTTCTTTTCGGTGGACATTGATGTCTTTGAGACGGGTCTTAGTATCGCTGCAGACTTCTTGGACAGCGGGGCAGACTTCGATGCTAGGTACTGCTGGGAATGGCCGGGTATGCTCTGTAATTCCAGCAGCTCTTTCTTGACATCATCATCCTCGTTGTCCTCCTGGCCACAAACTCTGACCATTCCACCACCATTACTATCTACGAGCCTTAAGCCATTGATATCGACCGCATCGTCCGGCTCAGGCTTGATTTTCGGGTCGTCTGTGTCGCTCTCTGCCTCGCTGTCGGTGACCAGATCTTCATCCTTCATCTCAGGCTCCTCTTTCTTAACCTCGAATCGCGCCAGAGCGGCGGCAGCTCGAAGCTCTCTTCCTCTGGCACTTCCAGCAACTCTCGGTTTGCCAACCGGTCGTTTGCCCTTCTCCAGCTTAGCCTTCGTCTCCTCATCTGCACCGAGCGCGACTCCAGTCGTGCCAAACTTCTTTGCTATTCTGCGTTCCTCCCTCTCCTTGTATGTGATCGTCTGCTTGGCTTTCCTCTTCTTGCCACCTTTTAATCTAAATGTCCCGCCACACATATGTTCTGGCAGAACTTCACCGACATCGAGCTCGTCGTGGTCGAAAGTACCGTTGCGCAGTAATATACCTCTTCCCCAAAGTCCGTCTCCAGTATAGCCTTTATTCCACAATTCCTTCATTTCATTGGAGAACTCATTGCGGACCACCCAGAAGGCCTTCGAATGATTCATTTGCTTATTATGCGCCAACTCGTGCATCATAACCATCTGCACGAACTTGAACGGCAGCCAGCGGCCAGTCGACGGAGATTTCAAGACCAGCTGTATGACTTCGCCACTATTGAAGTTTCTCCCCCAAAACTCTAGATTAGGCTCGTATTCCTCCAAGGACGCCACTGCGAGATGGTGCTTATTACATATTGGAAGGCACTGGGCAGCTATCCTTTCGAGGAAGTCCTTCGCGGTATCGCGATCGGGACCGGGGAGAGGCTTAATCTAGAGAGGGATAAAATGTCAGAGTATGTACGTCCCAGAAAGAGGAGGACAATAGGGATGTTTGAGGAGAAGGCTAGTTAATTGTAAAGAAGAGCGTGCCAAATACTTACGAAGACGATATTCCTGTTAGGTTGAGACGTTCGGGCATTAATTCTCTCCCATCCTAGAGGCATGTTGACCGTCGTTGCCCGGTGGGCTTATGGCGCGCTGGATATTGAATGATGATGATACTTCGAACGACGGGAGATCGCCATCACCTCGCGTGAGCACGTGATCATAATGACAGTAGCCTGCCAGTATCTCCCCTTCCCTCGGCAAAAGCTCGATTTAGTATCTGGGAGAAATTCATAGTTGACTCCCTGTCATTTATATAGTTTCTGCGAGAACAAATCGATTTAATGTCCAAAATCTTGAGGTAAGATTACAATCTCAACTCCATCTTGTACCCGCGCTTCCAAATTGCCGAGAAGTCCCCCCGCTGTAGAGTCCTCTTTGTGATACCCTCATACCGGCGTTGGCAAACCATAGACCTGACACATCTGCAACTTAAATTCCAGCTGCTAGAAGAGTTCCCCCGTCAAAAAATTATTCTGTCATAGAAATATTTCATCCTAGTGGACCTCATGACGTTACAGCGATCCCGAATGCCGAGCCATTTTCCCCAGACTGACCCAGAACTTAATGCAAGCCCACATCCGAGTCCACATCCGCCACCGCTGGGTACTATCCGATATACTTCTTTTTCTGTACGACCAACACGCCTTTGATCTTTTGTTTTCTCCATTCAACAAAATACATAAATATGGCTCCTACCGATACTCCCAAGAAACCCTTTCATGTTGCTGTCTGTGGTAAGCATCTAAAGTCACTTGATATCCGGTATGAATCATTAACAGGAAGTTAGGTGGCGGAATAGGAGGCCTTTGCATGGCCATTGGCCTCCTTCACCAGAACATATCATGCACCCTCTACGAAAGTGCTCCTGCATTTGCAGAAATTGGGGCTGGAGTGTCACTCGGTCCCAATGCAGTAAGAGCTATGTCCTTGATTGATCCGGATATCAAGAAAGGCTATGATAAGATAGCTACCAGTAATGCATGGCCTGAGAAGAGGAAATTCTGGTTTGAATTCAATCTGGGTCAAAAAGGAGAGAAGTGGGGTGATATTAAAGCTCCTGGGAAGGAAATGTTGAGGGTAGCTCAGGTTGTGGCCAGTGATATGGGACATTCATCTGTTCATCGAGCACATTTTTTGGATGTACTGGTGAACTTGGTTCCCGATGGAGTTGCTCAATTCGGGAAGAGAGTAGAGCAGGTTGAGAAGAAGGCCGAGAAGATGGTGTTGACTTTTCATGATGGATCGACTGCGGAGGCGGATGCGGTCATCGGTTGTGACGGTGTGAAGTCGAGATCGAGGCAGATACTGCTGGGGGAGAATCATCAGACTACCAATCCTACTTTCACTGGAAAGTATGCTTACAGAGGTCTGATTCCAATGGAAAAGGCAGTTGGTGCAATCGGAGAGGAGCTTGCAAGAAACAGCCAGATGTACATGGGTCGACATGGTCACGTTTTGACCTTCCCTATTGAGAATGGAAAGACGATGAACGTAGTAGCTTTCCAATCGAAAGCAGATGGAAAGTGGGAAGATGAACGATGGGTTTTGCCAATGAAGAAAGAAGATATATTTAATGACTTTGCTGGCTGGGGAGATGATGTACAACACATACTATCAGTAAGTCTTCGAGATCCGAAATGAAGATCCAACCGCTGACCATCGCCAGCTCATGGAGAAGCCCGATGTTTGGGCATTATTCGACCACCCTCCAGCACCGACTTACTACAAAGGCCGATTCGCATTATTGGGAGATGCCGCCCATGCTTCGACGCCACACCAAGGAGCTGGAGCTGGCCAAGCCATTGAGGATGCTTTCGTGCTATCCAACCTGCTAGGCCAAGTCGATTCCGTGAACAAAATTGAGAACGCCTTCAAGGGATATGATGCTATTCGAAGACCGAGGAGTCAGAGAGTGGTGACGACTAGCCGCGATGCAGCGGCAATTTATGAATTCGAAGATGAGAGGCTCGGAAGTGATTTGGACTTGATTAAGCGCACGTTGGAGTCGCGCTATGATTGGATCTGGGATGAGGATCTGCCTCAGCAGTTGAAGAAAGCCCAGGAAGTTGCGGGCCAGAGAGCGAATTTATGAAGTAGGAGGTGTAACTAATCAATGGAATCGTCTCTCAGGGCGAAGAGCTGCTTCATGACTTCGTCTGTCTTGCTTCTGACTGCGTCATGATACATTCCGTTTGTGATGTACCTGCAAATGTCAGTTTCGGGCACAAAAACCAGGTAGAGGGTGGAGCAGATTTCAATATCCCAAATAAGAAGGGGCATTTTGACATAGCCATATATCTCAGAACGGAGGCAGAATGTACTTACTGCTTGCAGTTCTTGACCAATTTTGCGGTATCCTGTGCTAGATCGAAGTCTACATACATGTCGTCGACGAATGATGCAGCGTAGAATGGAACCTCGTTTCGAGCTAACTGCCATTGGTCGTATAATTCGGTCCAACCCGGATACTTCGCAAGAATGTCGGCTACTGGAGCCAATTTCTCCAGCTCGGGGAAGATGTCGAATAGGAACGGGAATATCATTTCACCCGAGAAGAACAGTGGTGCCTCTCTGACAGCCAAAGCAGACTGAGGAGAGCCAGCAAGCCACGAGAACTCTTTAAGGCTCTTCCCAACATGTTCAGCAGCCCAATTGCTAGCTTCGTTTTCGCAGTAAACGGCCTCATGCAGGACGGCATAGAGGACTATATCGTCAAAGCTGAGGGCGCTCTCAAGGGCGGATAAGGTAGGACGAGTGACATACTTGAATTGGGCAAGGTCGCTCTTCATCCGAAGAACGAGGTTGTGCACAGAATCTAGACCTCCGTGCATTCCGAAGTTTCGGCCAAGAGTCAAGAAGCCTCGGACGGTAAGTATGCCTCCTGAGGGTAGTGGTAAGCCGCCTTTTCCTCTAATGTGGTAGGCAAGACCATGGACAGCATCGACGTCTTCTGGGTATTTGTGGTAGTATGCTTTGTTTCGCCTAACATTGAAATTAGCCAAATCAGATTCATGTAAGTAACGGACAACGGAAAACGTTGGTCTCGCTCTTTCCCAAAACAACACATCTGACCACGGAAGAGAAACCTCGAACAGATGAGAGTAACTCACTCGACAACCTTGCGGTACGTAGCTTTGTATACCTGCTCAGGTGTTTTGCCTATCGGCGCCAGTCCGCCGCTGGCAAAGGCTTCCCTCAATCCATGAGGGTACTTTGAAAGGTACGTAAGAATGCAAAAGCCACCAAAGGACTGGCCAAATACAGACCTGAAAGATATTAACATCGACGTTTGGAGCCAATCTCAATGTTGACATCGGATATCCCGAGTGACGCGAAACATTGGAAATGAGATCGGTTTATATTCCAGCAAAATCAGGAGGTAATTCTCACCACTTTCTCAATTCTTCCGGATACTCTTTGGTGAGCGTCTTTCTGATGGCTTCGCAGTCTTTCACTATTGAATCCGCCCTGAAAAGCTTCAGGTAATCAGCCTGTCTCTGAATATCGCCCTGGTCCGCCAGGGTAGCAGCGGTAATGGGATTACTAAGTCCCGTCCCACGCTGATCAAGATAGAGCATCTGGTAGCCTTTGTCGAGTACAACATTGGTGATGGGGTGATTCTGTGGCGGCGGACACTATGCAGGAGGAGCTTGAGTTAGCGTTTTTAGAGCCTCTCAAAATTTGAAAATTTGAAAGTTCATCCAAGTCTCCTGGGTGTAATATTTCAAGGATAGAGAGAATTTTGAAAATGCAGCTTACTGAACATCCTGGGCCGCCCTATGAGAATTTAGTCGCAAATTTTCGCATATTTGGATACCAGTCCGCATTGTTAATCTGGGATAGCGTACCTGCAAGTAGACAAACCATGGCTTTTGGTTTTTCTTGAGCTGCTCATCCTCGGAGAGAGGGATCACGGGTTTCTCATATCTCGTGACCGAGCGAGCAAACAGCTGAATATGCCCTCTGTCCGGCTTTGCATAGTCTTTTGGGACCTCGAAGAAAAGTTCTGAGACTTTGAGCTTTCCTACGATATTCTTTAGCAATATTCCAGAAAGATAATGTGTGGAAAGAAGACATTCAACCACCCCTAGATTTCTGTCCTGAGATGAAGGATTGAACGTTACAACTCATATATCTTCAAAAAAAGGGATCTAAACATAATAGTAGATATGTTGAGGAATGCGTAGACATAAGAGAGAGTAACTCAAAGCCATTACGTATCAAAAGCTAACGAATCTGGCCACGGCCAGCATCACATGACCAAGCCTTACCTGGTATGAGATGAGTTTTCGACTCAATAAGCCTCGCCGCCATTGTTCAATATCTTTTCTTCTTTCCGCAGGGTGCAAAAGAAGCTAGGAGTTCGTTGTAAGAAGTAATTGTAAAGGTTGGTTGACTTTGGTGGTGATTAAGGTGACATGAGATCGAAGAGTGGATGGAGTTTTTGGCGAGTGCGAGACCTCTTCAGCGACTTGATAAAGCGGCGAGCGCACAAACTTTCTCGCCATCATCCCAAAGGCTCGATCTCAAAGCACCCAACGCAACGAACAATTGGTTAAGGTAAGTAATAACTGTTTTGAAGTCTTTGGTTATGCTCCTGTAATTGTTCTTGGCAAGACAGGGAAAGCTCAGGTATTGCAAAGCTGCGCTTCCTCATTCCCTGTCTAGGTAGCTCCTGCCAAAATTTCTGGGCTATCAATGAAGCGTAGTTGCGATTTCCACTATTAATCGTCTGAGTGTACCGCAAACATTAGTTTGTTGAATTCATTTATTGTTTTCAAAGCCGGGCTGTATCATCTGCTACTTCCAGGTTTGCGCGGAGACACATGCACCGAGTCCCTCTCCCTCTGTACTTCTGAAAGCACCACAGCGTATTGGACGTTTGTGTTTCGTCTACACACCCAACTAATCATCAGTATAGACCACACGCCACAAAGACTCTTATCGAAACTTGTCATTCCAGCTAAGATGGCCAAGGACAAGAAAGGTAAGAGCGAGGGCAAGAAGGCCAAGATAGCAGAGAAGAAGCAAAAACAAGAAAAGAAAGGAGCCAAGAAAGAGAAGACCAAAGCCTCAAAAGCCGACGACAGTGATGCTGAGGATGTCGACCTCGATGCTGTCCTTGCAGAATACGCCAAGAAGCAAGAGCAATTCCTCAAAGTTACGGAAACTCCTTGTGACCCACCAAGAGCTCGAGCTTCATCTACGCTGATCGCGTCGCCGGCGGGTGATAATGAGTTGTTCTTGTTCGGAGGCGAGTACTTCAATGGAGCTTTAGCCACTTTCTTCAATGATCTCTACGTCTACTTCATTAATAGGGATGAGTGGCGTTCTATCACGTCCCCTAATAGCCCGCTCCCACGTTCTGGACACGCGTGGTGCAGAGGTAATACTGGAATCTACCTGTTTGGTGGTGAATTCAGTTCTCCAAAGCAAGGGACATTTTACCACTACAACGACTTCTGGCACTTCGATCCATCAAACAGAGAATGGAGCAGAATAGAGACGAAGGGCAAAGTTCCACCCTCAAGAAGCGGCCACCGCATGACTTATTACAAAAACTACATCATCCTCTTCGGCGGCTTCCAAGACACATCTCAGCAGACCAAGTACCTTGCAGACCTCTGGCTTTACGACACACAGAATTTCGTCTGGCACAACCCCACTCTTCCACTCACCACCCAGAAACCCGACGCTCGATCCTCTTTCACCTTCCTTCCCCACGAATCAGGAGCAGTGCTCTACGGCGGCTACTCACGAGTCAAGGCAACGGTGACAGGAAAGCAAACCAAAGGAGGCGGACAAGCTCAACGGAATGTTCTCAAGCCGCTGGTACATCAAGATTGTTTCTTCCTCCGAATCATCCCACCAGGAGTGGATGCTCCGCACAACTCACCACCTACCGTGCGGTGGGAACGCAGAAAGAAACCTGCCAACGCACCTAATCCTCCAAGGGCAGGTGCTACGATGGCACATCATAAAGGCCGAGGAATTATGTTTGGCGGCGTTCATGATGTTGAGGAGAGTGAGGAGGGCATTGATAGCGAGTTCTTTAATATGCTGTTCGCTTGGAATATTGAGCGGAACAGATACTTCCCACTTACGTTGAGGAAGCCTCGTCAGAATCAGAAGAAGGCCCAAGGAGATGGGAGAGGTGGTCGTCGTGGAAGAGGACAAGCGAGTGAGGAAGAGCTTTTGAGGAATCTCGCAGCACTTTCTGCTGGGAAGTCATTATCCGAGGATGCCATGGACATTGAAGTTGCCAAAGAGGACGAGCCTGAAGAGAAGACATTGCCTACGAAGGAAGTGCTGATGGAGTTCCCTCACCCGAGATTCAATGCTCAACTGACGGTTCAAGATGACGTTCTCTATATCTACGGTGGCACTTTCGAGAAAGGGGATGTAGAATATACTTTTGACGAGATGTATGCAATCGACCTCGGCAAGTTGGACGGCGTCAAGGAGATCTTCCGCAGAGAGCCAGAGAATTGGCTCGGAAGCGAAGATGAGGATAGTGATGATGAAGAGGGTAGCGACGAAGATGACGAAGAGGATGAAGAGGATGAAGAAGGCGATGTCAAGATGACGGACGAGAAACCACTATTTACTGAAAGTGCTCGAAAGTCAAAACGCAAGGAGAAAGTCCTCGCTGAGGAGGGACAATCTGAACTCGGTTCTCCACAAGCCTCTGTATTCGACGATACGCCAGATGATGCCACAACCGAAGTATCTGTCGACGATAATCTCCCGCACCCTCGTCCATTCGAATCTAGGCGAGATTTCTTCCAGAGAAGTAGCAACGAGTGGCAAGAGATCCTGATGACGAGTCTGAGATGGAAGGGCATTCAGCCAGAGTCCCTGTCAGTGAAGGAGATTAAGACTAAAGCATTTGAAATGAGTGAGGAAAAATGGTGGGATTGTCGAGAAGAGATTACTGCTCTTGAGGATGAGCAGGAGGTGGCTGGTATCGGAGAGATTATGGCTTTGGCTGATAGGGAGGCCACTGGCGGTGCTGGACGTAGGAGGTAGTGCTAGGGTTACCCAAAATTGAATGTCCAAAAGAAAAAAAGCCTAGGAGAACGTCTCAGGAAAGTTGGGACATTCAAGACACCCGAAACAAAAAGCGAATAGGAGTATTGTTCTATATCAAATCCATCAGTGAATTCTTCAATTCTTGAGTGTTTGCACATCATTTGAACACCCCTAAAGTTTCTCAACTTGAAAACCACAGTTGAGTCTTTCATTAAAGTCTATTTTGGTAATTCTGTTGGCCCTTGATAGGTTCTGAATACCTCTCCAATGTCCAGGAGTTGTCCGACTACTGATCTTTTCAGCTGTACGTCCTGAAAGGACTTCCTCAGCATTGATCATGCTTTTTATCTCCAACCAGCACTCAGTGTAATGCCTCAGCCATTCCAAAAACGCCTACACCATAACCCATAGCCCTTTCATGCCCCATATCTTGTAAAACACTCCTCCTGATGCACATTCAAACACTCAAGAGCACAAACTCTCCCTCCACACCTCGTACACTTCACCCTCCCCCAATACCCACAAACCTCGCAAAACTGCCTCACAGGTTTCCTCTGATCTTCCTCCACCCATGAACCCCTCGCCTCATTATAAGTCAACGGTGGTGCAGCCAATAACCAATCTATCTCTGCCTGTGAAGGCATTCCCGGTATCCTCGATATGAGCAAAGGATCGTTGTCCAAAGGATGTACAGCAGGTACTGCTCCAGATCCTTGTGAGAGGATAGGGGCATCTATCATTTGTACATCTGCTGTACTGGACTCGGTCTTCACGGCTGCTGGTGTAGTGATTTGTAATGCGCTGGAGACTTTGCGGAGGGGAGTAGGTGTCGAAACAGCGTTTGGGTCTTTCTTCTTGTGCGAGCGTGTGCCTTTGCTTGTGAGATGCGGCGCTGCTGAGCCTGGTGTACCGCGAGCAGCGGGTGTATTTGGAATTGCAGCGGAGGGTTGGGCAATGGGTGCTGAAGCTGTCAATGGAGAGCCAAGGGCCTCGTAATCGGAGAGGTGGTTTGCGAATGTTTTCTGGGATTGGAGGATCTTTCGAACATTGGGAGTCACTTTGCCATGGCTCACTATTGTCCATCAGTATACACTTCTGCGAATCGAGAATGTCCCATACCTCTCCCAGCATTGTCGCGATGCCGTATAGGCACCGGAATTGATACATCTCGATGGTTCTCGCGGTCAAGAGCAGCTAATTCTCGTAAGATCTTCGCATCTTGCTTGGCCGTTGTCTCTTGGTGGCTGGCTACGTGTTGATTTCGAGCGCGTTTTCGAGAGGAAGGCTGCAAGGCTGTGACTGAGGCGTTGACTCCTGTGTCGGGGATGTAGGCCCAGCCGGGAGCTGCATTGGCTCTTGTACCCAGAGCGACTTCTCTGACGCCGAAGTTCATGTTTGTCATAATGTCAGGGATGGTTGTGGTGTGAATGTCGGTGTTGAGGTGAGGAGTCGCGTGTGGTGAAGTAAATTTGGGAGGCGAGGCTGTCTACGGACTTTCACGATGTGTGGATGCAGAATGGCGTCAGAGAGGGGAGGCTCAGAAATGGCAGAACAGAGCATGGTATCAATTCATTGCTGAGCGGTGTATTTTGCTGCTTGGTATCAAATGCATTCGCAGCAACAATGCAGTAAGATCAAGGACTGTTGTACATATCCTGCTGGATATCTGCCATGAATGTGAAAACCTCCAGAGCCTCCATAACGTCCAACTACAGCATACACCTTGTCCGTTGTCCATCCATAGTTCATATCTCAATTACTTCATTTCTTCTTCTTTTCCAATTCCGTAAGCTTTTCTTCCAATGTCTGCACGTAACTGTGGACACGTTGAACCGACGCCTGTAAAGACTATTGTAGAAGTTAGCTATTGTTCTGGGAAGCTGCGGATCTGCCATGTTTCTTCTGCTCTGGAACTTGTCTGGAAGGTCTTCTACTGTGAAATAATAAGGAGCAAGAGGACTAGATGCAAAAACGCACATAGATATCCTCAGTCAATAGCCCATTCGAAACCTTGTATTCCTCCAAGATGTAGTAGTAAACACCAGCGCCTGCAAGCGTGCTGCCGAGAAGGAATCCGAATAATCTATAGAGAGCATGTCCATTAGCCAGATGATCCAATGTTTCTGCTGTGGTCGTGTGCTATGGATGATTTCAAGCAGAGGAACTGCTCCGAAGCTGCGCAACGCGTGCACCGCAGAGCTGTTGGAAACTGAAAAATAGGAACATGGCGAACTGACCCTCCTCTGAAAGCGCCAACTGGCTTTCTCACTGGTAGTGGTGTAGCATCTGCGAGTCTTCGTGTGGATGTTTGGAAGCTTCGAGTGGTGCGGAGAGCGGCGGAAGGGGTAGCGCGCATGGCCGGTGAAAGAATGCGCGAAGCCATTGTTGTGTTGTGACGTGGACGATCAACCTTGGGTGTAGGATTGGATTTTGGTACTTAGGGTTGAATGCCAGTGATCGCGCGATTGTTTGCTTGAGGAGTTTGTGGAGTTCGTTGTCTGATCCGAGATGGAGCTTCCCCAGACATAACCGGACCTCGCTTCGGGTCCTCAAGGGATTCCTGATGTGCAGAATAATGTAAACGATGTAATTATCCTATACTTTCTGGGACTTAGAAAGGAAACTAACGCCGAGATTCGAAGAACCTTCGATAAGAAATTCGGGAGGTCGTGCCATAGAAAATACTTTGCTCCTCGGCTGTTCTTCTCAAGTCTTGATGAATGTACCTAGCTTCGTGGTAATATGTTGTGTTTTCTGAACCAGGGCTTCAAGCTACATGCACTGTGCTAAAAAGAGACACACCAAAGTACCAGAAAACCTGGGACTTTCATTAGGAGCTGAATTTATCGAACTAATGCATGCCGAGGGATTAAGGATATACTTCTAAGTTTCTATCAATGATGCTCGAGGTCTTGCTCTAGGTTCCTGTCAATGTACCTCTATCTAGAACAATTACAGGTGTACTTTGTGTCGGTTATTTTGTACAGGAGGCAGGGAACGTTCAATCGGATGAAGGATGCTGTGCTCCAAAAGTTTCAGGATTTCACGAGTTCCAGTTCAAATGTGTTTGAAAAACCATCGCAATTTTATTATCCGGAGACGATCCCATCAACTATAAAAGCCCATTGTGTTGCCTCCAACGTTTTCAATCGATGGGAGGTAGATGATACAGATAAAATGAAGAAGTCCGCTTTTGCATGTCCCACACTTTACAACTCGTCGTGCTCATCCGCAGCACCTGTCGCCTCAGCCACCTTGCTCTCCACGGTCTCCTTGACCTCCTCAGCTGTGCTTTTGACGGACTCGGTTGCGGCAGCAGCTTGCTCAGCCATTGACTCGACAATTGGCTTTTGAGCCTCAGCCTCCTCGTCGTAGGTAACTTCGACGGCGTACTTGCCATTCTCCTTAACAAACTTGATGAGATCCTCGATGCTACGGCTTCCGCTGTATGTGACTGGGTTCTTCTTGTCACCAGCCTTGTAGAGCTTGATGGTTGGGAAGCCTTGGATCTCATCGGGAACATCATTCAGAGTAGCATCAACCTTGGCAATGGTGACCTTGTCGGTGTAACCACCATCGACGTAAAGCTTGGCAAGGATGTCGTACTTGGGAGCAAGAGCCTTGCAATGACCGCACCATGGTGCATAGAATTCGATCAAAACATCCTTGTCCTCAGCCAAGACAATATCGTCGTAGTTCTTAGCAACGACAATTTGGACTGGGCCTTCTTGCTTCTCCGGAATAGGCTCAGACTTGATGCTCGGCTCGACCTTGCCTTCAACAAATTCTGAGACGAACTTGCCAATGGTCTCAGCGGTGATCTCAGCCTCCTGGTCGTATGGGTACTTCTTGTTGTTGACGGTGTCCTGGATAGCGAAAGCAGGGAATTGGTCTGCCTTAAGGTTCAAGTTGCCAGCGTGAGCGCCGAATGCCTTTGCGTCAATAGTGGCAAAGCTGATCTTGCCTCTGTGTTGCTCGGCGACGGCCTTGAGAGCAGTTGAGAGGGTCTCTCTCTCCTCTGGAGTCTCAGCGAAGATATAAGCCAAAGGAATTCCAGTGGCCATGTAGCCGGCGTAGGTGTCTGGGCCAACTTCACCAATCAAGGGGATGGAGGCGGTGCTGGCGAACTTCTCAATTACCTCGGCGTCGAAGGACTCCGTGAAAACGGTCTTGCCCTCATCGAATGACTTGTACAAGACAATAGCTGGGGCAGTAACACCCTCGGCCTTGGCCAATGCAGCATCGTTGCTGGCACCGAAGAGGTAGTTGTCACGAAGCTTCTCAGCAACGGTTGTGAAGGTGGTGTTGGAGGTCTTATCCTCAGCATCGATGTATGCGACCAAAACAACTTTGTCGGCAGTCTTGAAGTCCTCGAGGGTGTCCTTGCTTAGGATCGAAACGGCAGGGAGCGATTGCTTGGTCATGTACGAGACGATCCTGCGAGCAAGCGAGTTAGTATTCTGGTTTCTAGATCCAAGTGTTTCAAGGCGTTGGACTTACGCTGGTGCCTTTCTTGCGCCAGAGTATGGAGTAATGTTATCTGCGCCACGGAAAACCTTCAAAGTTGGGTATCCCTCAACACCGAAGCTCTGGCACAGGTCCGCCTCCTCTGTGCAATCCACCTTGGCAAGCTTGATGTTCTTCTCCTTTAATTGGGTTGCGGCCTCCTCGTATTCTGGTGCAAGAGCTTTGCAGTGACCACTGTAATACAATTAGTAATCTGGCTTTTGAACAGGTGTCTTTCAAAGCTGAGTACTCACCACCATGGCTAAATTGAGAAACAGGATGTTAGCAATGTTCAACATCTGCGAATTGGAGAGGGACGTACTGCGAAGACTAGAAACCAGAAAATGTTAGCAGAGTACTTCTGAACAAGGCCGAGGCTGAGGGGCAACTTACATTCTGCAAGAACCAGATCATTCTCCTTAACGAACTCCGGGAAGGTATCCTTTGTCAATGAAGATACATCCGAAGCTGAAGCAATAGCAGCGCTGGCAAGGCCCAGGGCCAAAGTTGTGAAGGTGCGCATCTTGACTGTACTTTGGAGGTTATCGGGGTCCTGTGTCAGTGCGTTAGTCGCAGAGCTCAGGCTTCTAGAACTGTACAAGAATGCCCCGAGGAATGTAGATAAAGTTGTAGAAGTGATCGGGTAGATAGGACAGCTCCAGTATGTACCTCTTGCAATGTCGAAAATAAAAGGAAGGTGGATAGATTTGTAGAGGGGAAGTGGTCTTTGAATTTGAATGAGGAGATCTGGTATCTTAATCGAAAGGGGGCTAGCGTCCAGCCTTGGTCAAGGTTATTTTGGGCCGCTTCTTTTTGGAGGACACGGTTTCTCGTCTTTAGATAACCCTAACGAACCCCTTTTTTTACCAACGTCGGTTGCAGCCAGAGGTGTAGGTTATTATTGATTGTTAATCTATATTTTGTAGCTGACTGCTGAGCATTAATTAATAATCCAAGGGGCGTCTTAGCATCGCCTTCGAATCCTCCCTTTGCTATTCACGCGCCCCTAATTTTGACAGTCAATATCAGGAGATCCTGTACCTGAAGCGATAGGTGAGATGGGGCAAGACACGACATCACAACAACTCAGTGCAAGCTTTACCTCAGAAAATAGCAGGGACGAAAGTGTATTACTGGGCTGGTCAGTCTTTTGCGTAACTTCTTCCTAGCTCTGGTTCTATCGTACTCCTACTAAGTGCAGAGCAGATATTCTGATGGTGAGCCACATCTCTCATAAGACTTGCGCCTTGAACTCGGGAAAAATGATTATTTCATAGACTAGGACTGGAGATTTCACCCAACTTGTGATATATCTCGCCATCGAACCTTGTGGTGCGAGAATTTTAAGGTGAGAGGTTCGGAAGGGTGCGATATGCGATACTGCCTACTTTCTTCGATTAGTGCAATGGTGGCATAATGACGACATTGAAGCATTTCGATTTGCATCTATTCCTTTCTGTTATTCAAATTTTGAGTTGCTGGTGGGCCAGCTGAGTTATAACAACTTTGACGAGAAGTTGCTGTGGCGAGCTGCAGTTATTCACATTGGCAGCAGATGAAAGCTGTTATGCCAAAGCTAAAATGAAAGCTTCGAATACCTCAGTGAAAGGGGTGAACTGCCTCGCAGTGTTCAAAAAAACCGACACACTAAAGTACTAGGGCTCCGGGGACATTCTTGAGGACTCTGAATTAAGTCGAATATCCCTCGAGCTTCTACCAACCACTTTCGAAAGTGTGTTCGTGGCAGCAGAAAAGCAATATGTATAGATCTTCTGGGGAGCCGATGGGCAGCATATTTATCAACTTGGATATTATTCACGACGAAGCCAAGATTTTGAGTTGTGGTTTTATTTTATGTTACCTGCTCAGTTGTGACGATGAGCTTTCTTGAGCGCGACTTCCGTTTTCACTCGGGGCTGCAAATTGCCGTGTGCTTGCCAATTCAAGAACGCCAAAGCCAGTTCCTCTTTCTTTCATCCCAACATACTCAAGACCATTATTTCCATCCCATCCACTTGTCACTTCTTCTCGATCTGCCACATTGACTTCCATCTTGTACTCCTTCTCGGTTGCCAATGGAGTCATCTCTGCTGCAGGCGTCTCGTTTCTAATCTCCAAATCTCTTATTCCATCGACCGCCTTCACCGCCGTGCTCCAGGGACCTCACCGATGGAGACCACCTCGCCGGCTGGCCGTTTGGTCGGTCGAGACAGAGGATTCAGTGACACCTTCGCAGCACGTCCTCGCATGTTCAACGAAAGAGATCCGATGCGGCATGGATCTAGTCCTGCAGGTCGGGAGAGTCGGCCTCCTTCAAGCGTACCAAAGGGTCTCGAAAGCATGTTGAAGACAACGACAGAGACTGGAGATATAGGCATGTTCTCTATCAAACCGTCACGCGTTCCACAGTCCCCCAACACTCCACGAAGGATGGGCAATGGCTTCAATGAGCTTAGGATGCCAAAGACGAGACAACCCTTCCAGCCATATGGGGTGCCTATGGTTGATGATCGACGACGTTTGCCATCATACGCAAGGGATAATTCTTCTGACGTCCATTCTATGTACGAGACTAGCAGTCAGAAGTCAGCTAGATCAGCTAGTCGCGCTTTCGACGACCCCGATTATCGCTCCTACTCAATGACACAAACATCATACACCTCGTATACTCTATCTAACCATCGATCGTACGCGAGTTTGAGAAGCCAGCCTGATGGAAATGGCATTGTCCAGCGACCAAGATCTCCTTTTGCATACCCGACACGTTTGAAGCGTCCAGGCTTTCGTCCTTCCTCCCCAGCGTTGACTGATGGAGGTGCTGTTGACTATAGTCGGCGTGTTGAGATCGATCGAGCTCCATACGTAAGTACTTCTTCCACATCTACCACATGATTGAGCATCCCAGGTCTCCTTAATCTTACTCAGGGCCGAAATATTCTTTTGTCCTATGCTAATATCACGAAGGGACCTGGTCAAAACACGGCTTCTCCGTCGTCTCTTTACGCGCAGAGACGTAAGCCTCCGTTGTCCTTGCGAGCTGAAGGAAACAGATCTACGCCTTCTCTCTTGAGCCAACCTTCACCTCCTCGACGATCGTCAAGTCCTCTTGTACCACGACAGAATGGGTTCTCCGGAAACGACTGGCAACGGAGAAATGTAACAATATCAGGAAACACATCTCCTGCGCGCAGCACCTTGAGTCGAGCCTCCACTGTCAATCTGCACGCGACAGCGCCTGTTCATTCGGTTACTACAGCCCCAGGAAAGCTGCATCCTCCTTCTCCATTATACTACGACTACACCGAAGACTTTGAAGTTGAAGTCTGTACGCAGTCAGAAGCCTTTGGTCCGCCGCCTCAGTTCCGAGTTGGGAAGACCATTCCTGAAGATCGTCCCATGAGTGCAGACGGACCACGCTTGGACGAAGCACCGAACGGATTGAGAAGCGGTGGCTGCGGTTTCCAAACCATGGCCTCCACATTTGCAGAACAACCAAAGCCCAGAGAGGCGGAGTCACAGCCGGCCAATGTCGATAATTTCGACTTACCACAGCAAGAGCCAGGATTGCTGCTCCCAACTGTTGAAGAAGCAGCCGGCAAGAGGACAATATCCAATGGTTCCGCCGCTGGTGAGCGAAAGAAAGTCATTCGTCTGTCAGGCCTAGGATACGGAGCTCGAGAGTTGAGCTGCCATGTTGAAGAAGCATTTGGCCTACCCTCGTCATCTTCATTTGTGATTGATGTCAATAAGGCCGAAAAGGAGACTCAAGATCCCGAGACAGAGCACATGATCTCCACAACCGAAGACAATCCAGAACCAAACGACGAACCGCAGTCTACCAGGGCCTCATCATACAGTTTGGGCTCACAATTTCCACAATTCCCTTGCCCGCCTGGGGGTCTGGAAGAAACACAGTCAAATGGCACCAAAAACACTCACGGAGAGCAAGCCAAGGATCAAGTCAAGGCGCACGCAGCTAAACAAGATGCTCGTCGGTCGCTGTCGGATCCCAGTGACAACAGTCCGTCGAAGAAAATTTCAAAAGCAAGTCAATGCCTTCCACCCTCTGGACGTCCGAGGGCCAGGTCTAGTGGTTTCGCCTCTATTGATACTGGCTTGAGTGACCTGGCAGAGCTCATCGCGGGTGCCAACAAGTCCCAAAGCGGTGCAGTGAAGGCACAGCTCTCCATTCCCCCAGGAAGAACTCCCATGACCTCCCCGACTATTCCTGATAAGTCGGTGCTGCGAATATTGCCTGCAGAAGATCAACGTGTTCCTTTGTTGCCTTCGTTCAATCAGCAGAGAGGGAGAGAGTTGCAGATTATGACACAAAGACAGCCTCTGAAACGAAATAATTCCAGAGTACGTAGGGTTGAACCGCCAGTAGCTGCAGTGCCTGATGGGAGAGGCATACCAAATTTCAGCCACCAAATTCCTCATAAAGTCATTGCTCGCTCGGAGTCTCCAATGCTTGCGCCAAAGCCTATTTCCCCAGCGAGGCAGCTGAAGCTGAAAAACAGTATCCCGCAACTAATGAAAGCACTCCCACCAGTACCGCCTGAGCCGTCACATCTCACGACCCCCCCTCAACATGCGGAGCCGAGGGTTGAGGAGCTGTCAAGTCAGTTCTCACCTCGAGTATCAAACTTGCAGTCGAGGTTGCTGATGGAAACACTAAAAGCCAAAAGTAGTGAAAAGAGTCTTAGCTCCGAAGCAAAGCTCCCTCCGCTCCCCGAAGATCATGCCGAAACTCCTAGGGGATCCGACTCAGCAGGAAAGGAGAAAATGAACAGTACCACGGACGGGAAATCAGCTAAAGCCTCTGCTCGGAAGCTGAAGCTCAAGGTCAAGAGTTCTGTTCCTCCGCGACCTCTTTCGCCTCTCGGGTTACAACCCTGGAATCTTGAAGAGAGCTACCCTTGGATCAATCAGACTCCGAATGTTCGATTACCGTCGATGCCGCCCAGCGATAAGCCTTCAAGCACGAGACAGCCAAAGTTCAAAATCAGAGTCACTCGAGCCTCAGATTCGACCCAAGGAACAATTCATGTTACGCAAGATACTGAAAACACTGGAACCGGCCTTGACCTTCAGAACCCAGCGGATCTGTTCACACCGAGCCCAGGAATCGATAACATCTTCCGACAATTTGGCAGGCATCTTCATTCACGAAAGGCCAGTGCCAA